>CP136065.1:121966973-122109473 GCA_032622095.1 Siphonodentalium dalli | reverse complement strand
GAAAACGGCCGACCCGATTTCGATGAAACTTGGTATGTTGGGGTATTTTCGGCCGGGAACGGGCATAGGCCTATTAATTTATCCGTGCGACGTGACCTTGACCTTGAAATCGGGTAATTTCAAGGTCAAACGCCCGAATATCACGGGATTTCGATGAAACTTGGTATGTGGGGGTACATTCGTACGGGGAGTCTCATAAGCATATTCATTTGCCCGTGCGACGTGACATTGACATTGAAATCGGGTCATTTCAAGGTCAAACGCCCGAATATCACGGGATTTCGATGAAACTTGGTATGTGGGGGTGCTTTCGTATGGGGAGTCTCATAATCATATTCTTTTAACCGTGCGACATGACCTTGACCTTGAAATCGGGTCAATTCAAGGTCAAATAGCCAATTTTGATGGGATTTTGACGAAATTTTATACATAGGGTTACTTTTGTCCACTGGGTGTTTTGGACGGGTAAAATCGTGACCCCGACCTGACCTTGACCTTCAAAATGATCAATTCAAGGTCAAAATCGGGTAAAACCGGATGGATTTCGACGGGCACGTTTGTCGGGTACTTTTGTCCGGGCAGTTTTTTTGGACTGGTCAAATCGTGACCCCACTTGACCTTGACCTTCAAAATGGACAATTCAAGGTCAAAGCCCGGACGAAGTCGGTTCACCTTCTAGTCTATTATATATTTTGGAAGATCTGTTTGTGTGTCTGTCTGTGTGTCTGTGTGTTCGCGATGAACTCGAAAACGGTCGAGCCGATTTCGATGAAACTTGGTATGTGGGGATATTTTCGGCCGGGGGGTAGCATGGGCCTATTAATTTGTCCGTGTGACGTGACCTTGACCTTGAAATCGGGTCATTTCAAGGTCAAACGCCCGAATATCATGGGATTTCGATGAAACTTGGTATGTGACGGTACCTTTGGTCGGGGAGTGGCATAGGCCTATTGATTTGCCCGTGCAACGTGACCTTGAAATAGGGTTATTTCAAGGTCAAACGCCCGAACATCACGGGATTTCGATGAAACTTGGTATGTTGGGGTACTTTCGTATGGAGAGTCTCATAAGCATATCTATTTACCCGTGCGACGTGACCTTGACCTTGAAATCTGGTCAATTCAAGGTCAAATTGCCAATTTTGATAGGATTTCGACGAACTTTTATACATAGGGTCACTTTTGTCCACTGAGTGTTTTGGACGAATCAAATCGTGACCCAGACCTGACCGTGACCTTCAAAATGATCAATTCAAGGTCAAATCGGGTAAAACCGGATGGATTTCGACGGGAACGTTTGTCGGGTACTTTTGTCCGGGCAGTGTTTTGGACTGGTCAAATCGTGAACCCACTTGAGCTTGACCTTCAAAATGGACAATTCAAGGTCAAAGCCCGGACGATGAAACTTGGTATGTTGGGGTATTTTCGGCCGGGGGGTGGCATGGGCCTATTAATTTGTCCGTGCGACGTGATCTTGACCTTGAAATCGGGTAATTTCAAGGTCAAACGCCCGAATTAATATCACGGGATTTCGATGAAACTTGGTATGTGGGGGTACCTAAGGCCGGGGAGTGGCATGAACCTATTAATGTGCCCGTACGATGTGACCTTGACCTTGAAATCGGGTCATTTCAAGGTCAAACGCCCGAATATCACGGGATTTCGATAAAACTTGGTATGTGGGGGTACTTTCGTATGGGAAGTCTCATAAGCATATTAATTTGCCCGTGCGACGTGACCTTGACCTTGAAATCGGGTCAATTAAAGGTCATATCGCCAATTTTGATCGGATTTCGACGAAATTTGATACGTGGGGTTACTTTTGTCCACTGAGTGTTTTGGACGGGTCGAGTCGTGACCTTGACCTTCAAAATGATCAATTCAAGGTCAAATTGGGTAAAACCGGATGGATTTCGACGGGCACGTTTGTCGAGTACTTTTGTTCGGGCAGTGTTTTGGACGGGTCAAATCGTTACCCCACTTGACCTTGAACTTCAAAATGGACAATTCAAGGTCAAAGCCCGGACGAAGTCGGGTCACCTTCTAGTCTATTATATATTTTGGAAGATCTGTCTGTGTGTGTGTGTATCTGTGTGTGTAATCGATGAACTCGAAAACGGCCGACCCGATTTCGATGAAACTTGGTATGTGGGGGTATTTTCGGCCGGTGGGTGACATAGGCCTATTGATTTTCAGATCCGATGTCAACTTTTCACGTGCCGAGGTCAAATCTGTTTTTACGCTGTGTTACGGGACTTTCATTTGAGTTCGGTGCTTACAAATCGATTCGAAACAGCGCGAATAATAAAATGCCAGTCATAATAATGACACTGTGAGAATCTTTCGTGTTTCCTCTTTCCAACGATATATAATGCGTACGTATCCGTTTTAGTTGTCTGTCTCAATTATCAAGAAGAAGTGGTACTATCTTCCATCAGGATAAAAACAATGCGTAACTTCTATGACGTCGTTAGAGGTCATAACGTTAGATCACGTTAACGCTTAACCGGCCGATGCATTTGACTGTTTCAGACGTCTTGGCGATATCTCGGGCACCAATGGTAATTTATCTTTACGTTGAAACTTGATAATTAATGAGCGTGTGTATATGAGGCGCGTTTGTATACTTGAGTGGAAATCAAATCGGGTTAAACTGGCGGATTTTTACGGACGAAATTTGATGCATAGGGTATCTCGGTATCCGCTGGGCCGATTTCCCGGTATCCGCTGGGCCGATTTCCACCATTTTTGGGTTGTTGGTGTTTGACCCCACCTGACCTTGACCTTCAAAATGGTCAATTCAAGGTCAAAGCCCGGACGAAGTTGGGTCACCTTCTAGTATATATATATTGCGACAAAACGGTTGGACCATCGGAGTTGAAAATAAGTACATATGTGTAATTTTACCCTGTGAATGTTATTAGATAGGGTCCCGTTGACATCAACTGTCTTTATATGACACTGCTAATTAATTTAACTAAATAATTAATTATATACCAAAATTGTGCAATATGGTCGGTGAAAATTGAAACACGGGGATAAATTGACCCGTAGATGATCATGAGATAGATGCCGTTGACCTCAGACGACTTAAAGGGGGCAAATATGATCAATAAAGAGCGTTGGTTTTCAGCTTAGAAGATATGTACGAAAATTGGTATGGATGGGTCATCCGACCAGGGAAATGTCATGGGATAGGCACATTTTGCCTGATGATATAAAGGCGCGAATACTAAATTATATGATCAATATAAAGAGTGCTTATTATCAGTCCAGAAGATATATGGGAACATTGGTGCACAAAATTAAAATGGCGCGGGAAATGATGGGATGTCTATGAAAAATTAGCGTGCATGTTTACCACACAGGAACGTCCATTTATATAGTATATAAATCAATCAATAATCGAGCGATTATATACGCTATTTTTTTTTATAGAAGAAAACGATTAATACGTGACCTTTATCAGCCTTCTGTTGTCGTCAAATACATACTATTTTCGTGTCCACTATTCGATATTAGCTTTGAGTGCATGAACTGGACATTTATTATATATATAACCAGCAGTGAACTGGAAGAAAATCACAAGTGGATCTCTCATCAATGAGCATCCCCCCCCCCCCCCATGAGATCTCACTGTGAATGGTTTAAAGGGATGGGTCGATCCCTACTTCAGAATCGATAAATGAAAGTGTCAATGACACTGTAGCTCAACTTAGGTAGGGGAATAATTTAATGGTTGACAGTAAATGGAGGAATAGGAAAGGTGCTAATTGAAATGTCTAACCTGCGCCAAAGGATTTAGTGATGCAAAGAGTAAAATACAAGATGGCTGTTGTCGACCATGTTTTTTGGCAAATTGACCCCAAAAGGACTCGTTCCCATCTACGTGTCATTGTTAACATCCATGACAAATTTTATGAAGATCTGACCAAAGCTACGACCTACAAACTTCATGATGATCAGACGAACAGTACGACCTGTTGACCGCGCCAATGGATTGAATTTTGAAATCCAAAATGGCCCGCGCGAAAAGGATTTAGTCATGCAAAGAGTAAAATCCAAGATGGCTGCTGGCAGCCATGTTTTTGAACAGAATGACCCCAAAACGACTCGTTCCCATCTACATGTCATTGTTATCATCCATGACAAATTTCATGATGATCAGACGAACAGTACGACCTGTAGCCCGCGCCAATGGATTGAATCTTGAAATCAAAGATGGCAGCCAGCAGCCATGTTTTTTGGCCGAATGACCCCACAATGATTCGTTCCCGTCTACATGTCAATGTCAACATTCATGACAAATTTCATAAAGATTAGACCAAAGGTACAACCTGTAGCCCGCGCCAAAGGATTTAGTCATGCAAAGAGTAAAATCCAAGATGGCTGCTGGCGGCCATGTTTTTTGGCCGAACGACTCCAATATCACTCGTTCCCATCTACATGTCAGTGTTAACATCCATGACAAATTTCATAAACTTCCGACCAACGCAACGATCTGTATCCCGCGCCAAAGGATTTAGTCATGCAAAGAGTAAAATCCAAGATGGCTGCTGGCAGCCATGTTTTTTGGCCGAACGACCCCAAAATCACTCGTTCCCATCTACATGTCATTATTAACATCAATGACAAATTTCATGATGATCAGACGAACAGTACGACCTATAGGAATCACTGAACTAAATGGTTTCCCATAGGCGACAGTGTTAACGTTTCGGCCAAATTCACCGAATTGAAGCCTGCAGGCCATACCAGTGATGTTTACCCAGCTAGATTGACACCAGTTGATCACGAAAATGCAAGAAAAATCATAGGTCATGTGTTTACTTTTTAAAATAAATCCCCAAGTGTACGACAGGGCTATCCCACAGCCAAATTTGATCTGGAAAAACCCAGATCTACAACAGCTAGTTAAATACATTTCCCGCTCACAAAAATCCGTTCCCCCATTCATTCACCAGTTTAAATTATTTAGATATTGTGTACAAATCAAATAAACGCGATGTCAACCTTTAACAACGTGTCGCATGTATCTGGTGAAGGTCATTCTCCAGTTACCTTCACATTTAGCATTCCACGGTGTACTCGCTCCCCGACTCTAGAACACATTTAGCTCCCTGATTCCTGTAGCCCGCGCCAATGGATTGAATCTTGAAATCCAAGATGGCTGCCAGCGGCCATGTTTTTTGGCCGAATGAACCCAAAATGACTCGTTCCCATCTACATGTCAATGTCAACATTCATGACAAATTTCATAAAGATCAGACCAAAGGTACGACCTGTAGCCCGCGCCAAAGGAAATTGTTGACGGACACACGCACACACGGACGACGGACGCCAAACCATGACAATAGCTCAAACTTACAAAAGTAAGTTGAGCTAAAAATGTTTTCCTTCAAAAAAGAGGGCGGTGGGTACCCAAAGACCGGGTGATTTTTTTTTTGGCATCTGGTCCATAAACCTCCGGCGCGTATATATGTGCTATGAATAAATTCAGTTGCAAACAAATGAATTTTTGGAACATTTTATTGCGGACCGTGCGGTGTATATTTCATCGAGACGTGCTCTCACACGATTATACAGACATGGTGATGCCGATTGAAACAACATGTCTCGCTCTCATCAATTAACGCGAGAAAGTCCCGCATGTGGCCGGGTCTGGTTATACAATCCGAGATAAACATTTGTGTTTACTAATGATGTACAAGTTATAGATACGACGATATAGACCTGAGTTAAGAAATGCAAACAACTGAATCACCGGCGACTACTTGATAATGGATAGCTCGGCATGTTTTTTTTTGTAGTCTGTTACTAAGCAACAAGTACTCACTATATTCAACGTGTTGTATCAGATAAATCTATTACCTCGTAGAGATACGATGCTTAGAGAAGTGAAATCGCCCTAAACAACATAACACACTTTCTCTTCCTATGCGACGTACAGTGGCAGTCGGAATAATCCATATTCCACATGTATGATTCAAAACATTTCTTGTGTCTCACTTTCCTTACGGGGACAACATTTCCAACAAAGGAATTTGTTCTGAGGTTCGTTTCATTTCGTTCCCCGAAAACATATACGAAAACAATATGGTGCCAAATGTATACGACTGCATGCCTGAACATATTTATTGTGACCCAAACGATACCGATATCAATGAGAGGGCGATCACACTCGGCAGGTGTTTAACCCATTCCTCGGCAATAGTTAATTTGCTATGATCTTAATCTAGAGTTAAAGATGTTGAATTGTAGAGTATGCTGTAATAAAGTAGTATAGACAAATGTGCATAATAACACAAATTATTTGAATTTATGGGTCAACAGAGAAGGGTTAATATAACATCAAAACTATAGAGAGTGGTGACCACTTCTATAGTGTAAGCAGTTCTATTTTTGTTGTTGCAATTTGCCATGTCAGATATCAAAATAATATAGTTATATAATAATGGAAAAGGTTAAATAACATGGAATGAGTAAAAGAGGTTAATATTTTACAAATCTATCGACTGATCAGCGCCCAAAACTATAGGGGGTGAGAGGTGCTTTATCAAGAACCTGGAAATGAAAAATTAGAATGATTTATAAACAAGGAGTTCAATCTAAAAAAAAATGTTTTAAATCACATCAAACCCATATTTGAACTCGATCTGTATTTTGAGCTGAGAAACTCATATACAAAATATGGCACCGATCGGATAGCTAACATTTGAATTACCACACCATGCGTAATGTGTCTACAGACAGCCAAACGTACATTTACGATCGACGAGTGGTCAATCCGGATGTCGACACAATGTCATACAATGTATGAGTAGTGAGTACACATAACAATAGCGGTAATTGTTCTCAATCGCATCAGCTTGCCCTACCAACATCATAGCAATACAGCAGCCCCACAAACATAATAGCAAATTAGCAAGACACTTGACAAGGAGTGGTTATATGATGGAATAAGATACCTAGGAGCACAATGCATATATTCTAAATACTCTGGGGCAAATAATGTCTGCTAGCCTTAAACTGGCATAGATGATAAATGAACATCATAATACATGGAGAGCTTAACAGGTGGTGTCTGATAAACAAATATTGCTAGCCTCCTGAGAGTCATTGCTCTTATAACATGTGGATTTTTAGAAATTTTACAAATAATAGTCCTGAGTAGGTTATGTTTATACAGATGTCCAATGCACACAGTATTGTTGGGATCACTCAGACCATTATAAAGATAGCAGATATAAGAACTGGATATCTAAATGAAAATATATGAAAGTGTCAATTTTTTGTTTTTTATCACAAAAGTTAAAACAAAAATCTTTAAATCATTTTTGTTTAAATTGAGCATGGAGTTCAATCCATAATGTTTTTGTGTGTGGTTTTTTTTATAAAGGGGCCATAACTAAATTGAAAAGAATCGGATCAAACCCATATTCGAACTAGGAAACGCTCTTTAGATCACGGTAAATTGGTAAACGCTCTTTATATCACGGTTTTGCTGAAACCAACCATTTACCTGATATGGTTTGTATGTAACTGATCGAATAAGAACAATTAGGCAGTGGAAATATGTTTGTTTTTAAGAAAAATACGATCAGAATTGAAAAAATCCATTTGCTTTTATTTTAAATTAAAATTTCAAATGTTCATGGTTTTTCGCACGAATTTCAAAACTAATGTTGTAAGTAGATAGCTAAATACCGACAACATCTGGAAAATTCAAATATCAGCAAGCTATAATGAATGGAAAATAAATACTAAACGAGAGGCCGATCACGATCGGCAGATGTTTAACCCATACCTTGGCGATAGCGATTATCTATTTTCATAAATCCTGACACCAACCTTTTCAACAATTCACACCTTACTATTAAAGGTACTCGATCCGATTAAGCATCCCTCAGTTACTATTTATTTGGCTGCTTCGGGTGTAAAAAATATTTGATTCAAATCGAGGAACCCATTCATCAAAGCTCAGTGAGCAGATATCGATTTTTTAAATCTATTATTTTTAACCACCTGGAATATTTAGTGGCCCAGTAAAAGTCGATGAGAAGACCAAATAGCAGATGAAGATGGATAACTCTAAAATCAAGTGGCTTTTTTGTGTCAGATATATGACAAACCGGCAAAATTTCATAAAATGTTGATAAATAACAGGTTTTGGGCAATTTTATACTATAGTGGACTGTGGTTAGCATTATTTTTGGGCAATTAATCGATTCTGATAACTGAAGCGGCATTTCAAAAAAATTGTTGTTGTTAGAATCTGATGATATGGGGACAATCAAATCGGATTGAGTACCTTTAAGTTCACAAGTGGCATAAGACTTATTTGGCACCTTCCATATGAACATGGATATGGCATTCGATTTCAACCTATTAGGTCACTTTAAAATAGATATATAGTCTAATAGAGTGATAAAGCTAATAAAGCTCAGTCCAGTCAGGCAGAAGAACCATATATAACAGTTAAAGCTAAAATAGTAAAATTAGTAAAATATGATTGATAATGATTGGATATAACATACTTTAATGCATAATTATGAGATAACTAGAGGTGGGATATGAGAATGGTCAGATTGAAGATATTAGAGTCATTACACTGGATAGTATACTGTATGTCTATGGAATGGGTGGGTTAATTTTGTTAATATTTTAAAGCAAATAAACCAAATGACCCTCTCTATGCAGGTTAGGGGTGTGTTATCATAAACTATGGCATGAAATATAAATATAATCAATGACAAATATTTGAGTTATAAAATCAGATAGCAAGGGGTTAATGTTAACCACACTAATGAACTGATCAAAATAGTCTATAAATGCATGTAATTGGATTTAGAAGCCCATACAATAAGTCAGTCTCAAGAATACAGGCAACGTTATTATTATCCTGCACCCCATAAAATGCAATAGAGGGAATTTCAAAATAAGACATTTCCTCTAATGTTTTTAGAAATCCTTACTGAACCTGGCTCAAAGTGAAAGGTATAATTTAATATCTGCCTATCGGATATCATGTGTCTATGGAATGGGTTAATTTAATCCCAAAATCCATGCAAAATAAAGGTGGACCACCATCAACCTGGACATACAATCAGAGAAGGATCAAATGAAAAGCATCAAAACCATATGATGTGTGGAGAGGGTAAATCATTTTCAAGGACATCATATGATGGAACTAAGAGTCTTATAGAGTGTACATTAATTAATGCCATTGACCTGTTTCAACAGGGGGATTATCTTAATATTGCACAGAAGACAGAACTTGAATAAAGAGTCATCAATCAAAGTTTGACAGATGATAAACAGGTCTGCCAGGCACCAGTGTATCGGGTGTGCAATAGCTTTTAATTGTCTCATTCCAATAACACAGTTCACAGTGCATGGCAAACAGGTATGAATTATAAAGGGCCATAACTCTGTTAAAATATATTGGATCAAACCCATATTTGAACTTGATCTGTATTTAGGGGTCAAAAATTCATATACCAAATTTCGTGTCGATCAGATGAAAAATGTTTGAGTAATCCTGGCTTGGATGAAAACTATTTAAAAACATGAGTGGAAATGGTTAACTAAACAATACCAAAATCCATACAGATGAAGAACGTGCTAAGAAAGACCTAGGAAAGAAATATGAGGCAGATCAGAAGAAAATTGTTTGACTTAGATGCATCGGATAGCATGTGTGTGAAGGGTTAATTATTTTCTAAACCGATCACCCAATCGATACCAAAAACTATACAGGTGAGGGGTGTGTCATCATAAACCTACATATCAAATATGAACACAATCAGACTAAAATTACTTCGGTTACAGCATCAGATTTATTTTTATTTTTTTTATTTTCGAAAAAAAATGGTCATACCTCCTTTAAAATAAATCGGACCAAATTTGGTTCCAATCGGACAAAAAATGTTTGAGTTATGGCAGAATGCGTGAATTCTAAGTCGAAAAAGGGCCATAACTCTGTAACAAAAACTCGGATCAAACCCAAATTCGAACTCGATCTGTATTTTGGGCTGAGAAACCCATATACAAAATTGTTTGAGTTATCGCATTACTCGTAAAGTGTCTACGGACAGACAGACAGAAGGACAGACGGACGAACGACGAGTGGTCAATCCGGGCAACGACACTATGTTTACCATACTATGGTATGGGTAAACATAAAAACACCAAATTTTTAAATAAACTCGGATCAAACTCGATCTGTATTTTGGTCTGAGAAACTCATATACAAAATTTGGTTCTGATCCGGGGGGGGGGGCGAAAAAGGTTGCGAGACGTGGGGTGTTTTTTGTTACATCCACCCACCCTTTCTTGCATTTTTTTTTCATAAAATTTTAGACACCCACCCCAAAACCCCAAAACTTTATGTTGGTCCAGGTCCCTCTGTAAAAACGACCAACCGCTCTATATTGGTCCCTTCTTTGAAAGACCAAATTAAATGTTACTTCCTGTTTACAAACATGTGCAAGACAAATATTTTCTTGGCTGATAATTATGCGATAATCGGCAGTAATCAGCGATAATCTCAACTGAATTGAACTCTAAGCAATCAACAAAGGTAGAATATGATGTGATTATATTGGTAAATTTATAACCCAGCCTATTCATCTGTGTGAGTAGATGAAAAATATGTTGCATCCCCTGGAATGACAACAAACAAGAGTCAATGACTGTGGGGTCGCTCACCAGACTGCACAGACTGTTAAGGCTGGGACTCTGGAGACCACAACAGTCAGAACTTTTCATAATCACTTTAAAAGAAGTAGATATCTAAAGAGTTAAATCTATTAAAAAAAATTGGAGTTATGTCCATGGCCCCGCCCACATTTGACCCAGTGACCTGATTTGAACAAATCTGAACCCCAGTCACCCAAGGATCCTTCATACCAAATATGAACCCATATAGCCTGATGGTATTTGAGAAGAAGTCACTTTAAGAATACTATGGAGGGAAAGAGTTATGGCCCTGGCTTCGCAACTATTTCAAGTGAACTCATTTGAACAAATATGAATGTGAGTCACCTAGGGAACATCCACACCAAATATGAAACCATTCGGTCTTATTGTTCTGAAGAAGATGTTTAAAAGAATTACTATGGTGGGAAAGAGTTATGGCCCTGGCTTCGCAACTATTTGACCCAGTGACCGCATTTGAACAAATCTGAATGAGAATCACCTAGGGAACATCCACACCAAATATGAACCCATTTGGTCTTATGGTTCCAGAGGAGAAGATGTTCAAATAATTGTTGTCGGATGGATGGACAGACGATGGACGGCCGAGGACTATAGCTCCGCCGGAGCACAGGTAGGGTGGCTGGTTGATAATTAAATCTCTTATCTCCGCCCCTATTTGAACAAACGTGAATCCCCATCTATGAGATCCATTCATTTGGTAATTTCAGACATTATATTTTAAGAGTTGAACTGAACTGATTTTCCTAAAATGACCCCAAATCTGAAAAAATCTAAACCCCAGTCACCGAAGGACCCTCCATATCAAACATAAGCTAAATAGTCCAGATGGTTCGTGAGAAGAAATTGTTTTAAGAATTACTATGGAAGGAAAGAGTTATGGCCCCGACTTCTCACCTATTTGGCCTGATGAACTCATTTGAACAAATCTGAATGTGAGTCACCTGGGGGACATACACACCTAAATATACATGTATAAACCCATTTGGTCTTTAATATGTATCTGGAGAAGAAAACAATTGATGGACGGATAGAGACATAATGACAGATGGATGGATGGGAGAACAGTCTGACATAGAGACTGACAAATTCAATCCAATATACCCCCCAAGTTTTCTTTGCAAAATCAGGGTATAATGAGTTCAACTGGATACTGGTGGTTAAGAACATAATATTCGAACAGACAAGCCTGAACATAGTGTCTGACATTTGCAGAATGAGGTCCCCAAAGGGTGAATTTAATGACACAATCCTGCAATGCGGGCTATCATCACCAAATTCACCCTCTGGAGACCTCATTCTGTGTAGGCCTCCACTGCTATGGGAGACATAGCATTAGATTGAAGTTCTCCAGTTAAAGTTGGTGATGTGCACCCATTGGGCACCTCAATTATGCATTTTCTATTCACAAATTAGGGGATATAGAAAATAAACAGAAGGGAAAAAGTAAGTAAAAATGTCAATTTGAGTGTCTATATACTTTCCAGAAGATGCAAAGGGTGAATTTAATGACACAATCCTGCAATGTGAGCTAGCATCACCAAATTCACCCTCTGTGGACCTCATTCTGTGTAAGCCTCAACTGCTATGGGAGACATAGCATTAGATTGAAGTTCTCCAGTTAAAGTTGGTGATGTGCACCCATTAGGCACCTCAATTATGCATTTTATATTCACAAATTAGGGGATATAGAAACTAAACAGAAGGGAAAAAGTAAGTAAAAATGTCAATTTAAGTGTCTATATACTTCCCAGAAGATGAGGCCTAAGCAGAATGAGGACCCTGGCTAGTGTATATGGTGATGCTAGACTACTGTGCAGGGTAGCATAACTAAATTCACCTTCTGGGGACCTCATTCTGCAAATGCCAGACACACTAAATTCAGGTTAGAGAACAATAATTTGTTTTGATTTTATTTTGATAACAAACACTGGCATGAGTGCTAGCTAAGCATTAGTTCACACCTGTCAGCCTGATAAACATCTCAATTGATGACTGTGTGTGTATTTATATTAACTCTCTCTCTCTCTCTCTGTATGTAGCTAATACAATTGACCTAATCTGCTGGTGGGAGAGATCCTGTGAGTTAGGAGATGAAATAGGGTGGAATGCTGTTGGTTGGTGGCAGGGTGGGGTTCTGGGTCATGTGGGGGAGGGTGATATTTGTTTTTTGTATGTTAAATTGATCAAGGAGTTCCTGAATTTTATATTATTTTTTTTGGAATTATGGTCCTGGCTCCACCCCTATTTGACCCAGTGACCCTATTTGAACAAATCTGAACCCCAGTCATTCAATGACCCCCATACCAAATATAAACTAAATCGGCATAATGGTTCTAGACAAGAAGTCGTTATAAGAATTACCAAGGAGGAATATAGTTATGGCCCTGGTTTCGCAACTATTTGACACAGTGACCTCATTTGAACAAATCTGAATGACAGTCACCTAGGAAACATCCACACCAAATATGATCAAAATGCAAAAATGTATTTTTTTTGTTTTTAGAGTTATTTGACCCAGTGACCCAATTTTAACAAATCTGATTCCCAGTCACCCAAGGTCCCTCAGTACCAAATATAAGCTAAATTTTTAGAAGAAGTCATTGTAAGAATTACTGTGAGTTATGGCCCTGGTTTCTCAACTAATTGACCGGGTGACCTCATTTGAACAAATCTGAACACCAGTCACCCAAGGACCCTCCATACCAAATATTAGCTAAATCGGCCCAATGGTTATGGACAAGAAGTTGTTGTAAGAATTACTATGGAGGAATAGCGTTATGGTCCTGGTTTCGCAACTATTTGACCCAGTGACCTCATTTGAACAAATCTGAATGAGAGTCACATGGGGAACATCCACACCAAATATGAACCAATTCGGTATGATGGTTTCAGAGGAGAAGATGTTTTTAAAAACAATTGACGGACGGACGGACGTGCGCACGGACGGACGACGGACGAGGAGTGATGACTATAGCTCCACCGGAGACTTCGTCTCAGGTGAGCTAAAAACAACTAGGGCTATAATAGAATAAAAAATAACACAAAATTAAATTTATCTTTTTTTCAGACATCAACCAGCATCATCTAGTAGGCCTAGAGCCTATAGTAATACCAAAAAGGAAAATGTGCATATGAACCAGTGTACGAATTAACTTTTATGTATGCCTGCATGACCACCGACCCGACCTCGCATTACGACTTAGGACTAGGTCTAAAATAATGTTTAACCCTTTGAGTTTGAACGCGGATGGTCAATTTAGTGCCAAATCCATATACACGGATGTATATTACTGAGATTCATTTGGACAATCAGAACTGAACGTCGGTCATGTACTGGACGGAGTTCATGTGCAATAAGAAATTCACACACATTCTGTACATGACCTTTATATGTGCCTTCAAACTAGACCACCTTGCATGCACATCATCTTATAAATATACTATAATTAAGTAAATTAATTTTTCTTCTTTGATAATTTTCAAATTAGCCTGAATTATACATTAAGTATCATTTACATACTGGTATATGCAGGTAATTATGGGATATAATAATTACAATGTGAAAAAAACTGTAATGTGTCCTGGCCCCTCTTCACGTCTATTTAAATAATATTTTTATACTTTTCAGAAGACTATCCAAGGAAGGTTATATTTTTGTTTCTTTCAATAAATGTTATTAAAAATTTATTTCATGTCTACTTATTTACTTATTGATGGTTATCAACAACACTGAAACAAATAATTTGACAATTCAAATAATTATTTGACAAAAGTATATTTAAAAATCAATTTTAGTATACAAACACTGATACAAATACTTATTTCATACATTACACTCATGCATCAACTAACTGTATGAGTAAAGAGACTGTCACGAAGTATAAGAATTATTGTAATATTCTGTCATGAGTTGTTAGCTGATATTGTCAGACTGCATTAATTTCACCCTACCCTAGAGCTTTCTCTGAAGTATTTTTTTTTATTGAATTACACCGTGAACTAGACAATTTTCAATATAAAAACTGCCAAGCAAGCTGAAACAGACACAATACAAAAATATTGCACGCAAAAAAAATCAATGAATATTTTGGGACCCACCCCCACAATATTCACTATTTTTCCATTTGATATCAACTTATGGGGGTAATTATAACAATATTGAATGTATTAGTGCTTCTCATATTGCAACAAGCCACAACATATAAACAAATATGTTTAAAACAGTTGAAAATATGTCAATGAAAAGAATGCAAAAAAAAGTGGTCAAAAACTGTTTCCGGCGTCCGGTAACCAGCCCCCCCCCCCCCACGTCTCGCAACTTTTTTCGGCCCCCCCCCCCTGTCTGATCCATTAGAAAATGTTTGAGTTATCGCACCATGCGTAAAGTGTCTATAGACAGACGGACGGATGGACGGACTAACGACGAGTGGTCAATCCGGACGTCGACATTATGTGTACCATACTATGGTATGGGTACACATAAAAATAAGTAATTTGAGTCGAACATGTATTCGGTAAACGTTCAGGTTAATAAACGTTGTTGGTATCTTAAAATCAAAGTTAATAATTTGATATAAATTTAATTTAAAGTTAATAATTTGATATAAATTTAATTTATGGCTGGAGCCATAAATTAAATTACTAATTTCCGTGTACAAGACGTAATCAAATTAATTGACGGATATATAGTGTATTGGGCAACGCGTGGCAAACATGATCGTGTACACACCTATGTTGATACGGGGCGTAATCTCAAGCCACTCACTGACTAGTGACTTTACAATAACTTAAAGGGCTATATGGACTAGTATGCATATAAAATAACACTTATTTGATACATTTGCTTGAACACTGAACAAAAATTACTCGACAACGACCATTTGTATTTTCGCATTCCGGCCAATCTGCCATCCGTAACATTACTTCGTACTCTTTTAAATAATGGAAATCTGGTTACCTTATTCTACTACTCAGATACCATAGAAACCAACAACAACATTTGAGTACAGTATCCCTTTAAGTCGTGTGAACAGTCACTGTACACCCGGAATCGAAATATGTACCGATTAGACTCATCCCATCGGGAACTTAGAATGAGAATAACCTATATTAACAATTAAGCACCATAGTTCCACGTTTCGTATGTTAGAGACACACAAGTGGTGTACTTGATGTCTACTCCAGGCCATTTATATGTCACGACCTTCCGTCTAATGAGAACTACTTCAGTTCATGTATTTCTATCTTGATTTTAATTGTTTTGGCAAGATAAAACACTGAACTATTTTTGACTAGGTCCAGCCTGGGACTTAACTTATGACCTGAATGGACTTGCCTCTTGAAAAAATAAAGATCACATCAAATCGTGGCCGCTTTTTGAGGGGTACTTCCTTTGCCTATTATAGTTGAGTATGGCGTTATTTCGGCGGAGAACACCGATTATTAATTAGATGTGGGGACGGCACTGGACAGAGAACACCATGTATGGTTCGCGTCTCCGGTAGTTATTTTTCTAGAATATTATGACTTACCAGTTTCTATGCTGAAGTAACTAGATGTTACCCTGAAGATGCATCCCAGTTTGGAATTAATCGGATGAAAACGTTCGGCTGTAAGGAGTGCCGAAGAATGCAGTAATACTAATAGAAAGAGTAAACGCCGAGATGGCTCCCATCTAGATGATCCATATAAAGTTTGGTGATGGTCGGATGAGGGCGTTGGCCTCTCAGATGCGCCGAAGGATTTAGTCATACAAAGAGTCAAATCCAAGATGGCCGTTGTCGGCCACATTTTTCAATGAAATTACGTAAATAATTAATTGATGGCTCCAATCTAGTGGTCACACAAAAGATCCATATGAAGTTTGGTGACGACCGGATGAGGGGTGTGGTCTGTAGGGTGTGCCAAAAAGAATTAGTCATGTAAAGAGTAAACTCCAAGATGGCTGCCGGTGGTCGAGTTTTTTAACGAATTTCGGGGGGAAAATTACAGCTCCCATTTAGAGGTCACCCCGAATATCCCTGTAGAGTTGTGTGGTGATAAAATGAGCCAGGTGGCCTGTGGGGTGTACCAAAGGATTTAGTCATGCAAAGAGTAAAATCCAAGATGGCCGATGGCGGCCATGTTTTTCGGTGAAAATCCGATGAGGGATGTAGTCTGAAGGGTGAGCCAAGGGATTTAGTCATGCAAAGAGTAAAATTCAAGGTGGTTGTCGGCGGCCATGTTTTCATCGAAAATCGTTCAAATTCAACAGCTCCCATCTGGAGGTGATCCAAAACATGCCTGTAAATAACTGGCCATAACTGATGGAATCAACGTAGAACCCCAATTCACCAGCCTGACCAACACAACAAATCACCACGCCCTTGGATTGAGGAACGCATTAAATCACACTGGATAGTGTAATGCTCTCCACTTCGAGCTCGGACGCCGGCGGGAGTGGACCGAACCTTCGGGTACGTCACAGACCGTCGGCGCAGCACATTATCTGATCCCGCATTGATATCAGGTCGTCGGGTTGGCTCTGCTGGAGGATCGAATCTCAGCCCGTCTCCTGAATTTGGATCTGACACCAGAAGAGGTTACAAATGTTGAATGCCATGACCCAGCGGAGGAAGACAGAAGCATGATGATGCCAAAAGAAGACATGAGCAGTTGGATAAAGTAAACAGGACCATCTGGACAACTTCCAGTCGGCCCTCTTCTCCTGGAAACTTGGCTTAACCATCACGTCAGCCATCTCATTAGAGCACTCCGGACTCCGGATACCATCTAACCGGGGTCCACTGGACGAAGCACCTTCTGGGACACTGCAGCTACCATCAACGTGTAGTGCTGCCATGGGGCTAATCATCCCCTCGTCAGCCACCCCCAGTATACCTATTCCGTTGCAACGCTCACCCTATAATAATACCATATCATGGATGAGCGTTCCACCACCCAAGTTCAGTTTAGTCACCCGTTGTCTAGCACATTGATCGGCAGTCGCATTTTCTATGAAGACATTTGTGTGAACGAGCGAACAGTTAAAGTGGTGTGAAACACTCCGGTAGGTGATCAAATATAAATGGAGAATAATCTTGTTCATAGTAGTAATTGTTTACAAATATTATATCCAAATTGACAACACACACTGTCATTGTTCTATATTAATTCAATGCAGTCACTCTCGATGGCGAAATCGTTTTCGTTAGTTTATCGCCGATAGATGCGTCCCAAATCGAGTAGTAAATATTTACAATTGAGCATAGTTCAGACGATGTTTTCAATGGAGTGGTAGGGTCGATTTGCTTCAGATTTTCGGCGATGTTAGTAAAATGCTTCATTCCTCCAGTTGGAATAGCATCTGGTTACTAACTGGTCAGTTTCACCCACCCTAACAAGTACATAATATGTCTTTAAAACACATCCGTCGAACGTGCATTATAAACCTTCACCTCGATGTCGCCGGAATCAACATATTATGTTGTCTTTCGCATATAGTTGAGCTACATGAGTCTGATTTAACTACTCACCTGTGGACAGTCCTTAATGTAGTGACCCTTGGTAAAGCACAAATGGCAGAGATAGGTAGTTGGAGGCCTTTTTGCTGGTTTTCTTTCGATAGAAAGTGACAAATCACTGAAATGGTCGGCAATATCATTGATGCTCCCGTACGGTGATGCGACTTGGTTCAGAGAATGTTGAAAGTTACTCTGGAAGAAAAGTAAACCAACAATGTAACATTCCGCCATAGTCCCACAAACATAAAAACACTTGTGATTATACTATATATATAGTAGCTATATTACGAAATACAACAAGACCGACAGTCACTGTCACTACGCTTATTAGACTGTAGAGATTTGTGGACTGATTATACTTCAAAAATCTACCACAATGTTCGATGGAAAATTATTTTAAAACAGTTCTGATTCATTATTCACGTTCCACTCACACATACTATTAAATTTGAAAATTTAAAAAGAACGAATATTCGTTTCTCTAAAGGTCAGCGTTCGAAGAAACCCACAGGACCCTCGCCTCAAAATAACCATGCATTCCATTCACGCACAAACCTTCTTTAAAGTTTTGAATCTGTCAGTATTTATTCGGTGCATGGACGCCATTTGAATGAAGCCGAATGCCACTTGTCCCACATAAATATGTGAATAGAATTACTGTAATAGTTTCAGTGAAAAGGGCGTTTCGTCTATATGTCTGCTCCGTTTATAGATCGGCCGATTAATTTTCAACAAATAGAAATCACCGAAAACAAAGAACCAACGAGAGGCCGATCACGAACCCATCCCTTGACGATAGTAAATCACTATGATCGGAATCATAATTTAGAGTTTTGATGTTGAATTATAGAGTATACTGTTATAAACTAGTATAGACAAATATACATAACAAAACAAATTATTAGAATGTATGGGTCAAATATAGAGACTGGTATAAGAGAATGCACTGGCACATGATATGCACCTGCACCAGCGCAGCTTCAGTATGAAACAAATCTAAGTAAGGTTTGATCAAAATGGCACCACTTATAATTCTTCCTGGCTGTTGTCAACAATAATGATATAAACCTCACTTCAAAGACGAAAATGTTTAAGAGCCTTACTACAGAGCGGGAGTTATAATGGTATTAAGAAAAGAAAATATTTGAGCAAGGAGTTCAAACTAAATTAAATTAAAAACATATGTTTTTTTTTTTAAATTAATAAATATTTAATAAATATAACCTTGATTATAAAATTATCAATTTTATTTTCGAAGCAATCGATTAAAAATAGATTGGGTTTTTCCCTTTTGCATCACGTATTATGTACAATACATGCGCAGTCTAGGGTTATTAAGGGATTTCTTCTTCCTCCGTCTGGGCAGAATATACAGCGTCTGGACTTGTTTGTGGAAATTTATCTAATTCAAAGTGACAACGTTGAACAATACTGAGAAAAGTATTAGGAGAAAGAAACGAGAGGCCGATCACGACCGGCATATGTTTCACCCATACCTTGGCGATAGCGATTAGCTATAACTGATAATTTGTCTAAGATATGATCACAGGAATCCATATATCAGTACCCAACTTGAAATCAAAAGCTCAAATAATTTGTCGTAAGAAGGAGTAGGAAGGAGGAGTAGTTTTAAATCTCATAACTATGTCCATATTCACCAAGTACCTCTCGCTGTGAGACCCAACGGTTTAGTGATTTCGGAGGATATGTTTAGGAGTTTAAGTTAACTCATTGGAAGCAGAAGTGATAAACCCTTATCTTTGCCACTTTTGACTTGCCATATATTCAAAATTTATTCACTTCTAAAGAGAAATTATAATTTGTTGACAAGCCAGACTGCTTAAAACAACATACATGTATGGGATTCCATCTCATATTTAAATTGTACTTTAATTCACCCCACCCCCATTCGCCCCAGTTGTTATTTGTTTATCAAACATGGACAGATAAGATCAGATCTGACACTTGTATTAAACAAGAGATGGACTGTCGTCCGGTGGATACCCCCTCGTGGCATACCGCCTAGTGTGGGCACATCTATAACTTATGATGGCTAACTCAGACATATGGACCCAAAAATCAGCATTTTCATATAAACAAAGATGAATAACTATAAAACAAAAAACCAAAACAAACATTTGAATGTGCCATTAAATGTCCTCATAGTGGTGAACATCCATACAAAATTTCATTGAGATCCGAGCATTACTGTTCAAGTTATGAGATGAACAGACATCGGATGGACCAAACAGCCAACATTCCCAGATAAACAAAGATGAATAACTCTAGAATGGAAAAGCGGAACAGCACAATGGTAATCTCCATTGAATGCCCTCATAGTTGTGAACATCCATACCAAATTCCATTGAGATCCCAGCACAACTGTTGAAATTACGACATGAACAGACACCAGACAGACCAAATAGCCAACATTTCGAGATAAACAAAGATGAATAACTATAGAATGGAAAATCCGAACAAAACGATGGAACCCTCTATTGAATGCCATCATAGTAGTGAACATCCATACAAAATTTCATTGAGATCCGAGCACTACTGTTCAAGTTATGACATGAACAAACACCAAACGGACCAAAAATCCAACATTTCAAGACAAAGAAAGATGAATAACTCTAGAATGGAAAATCCGAACAAAACGATGTGGAACCCTCTATTTAATGTCCTCATAGTTGTGAATATCCACACCAAATTTGGTTGAGATCCCAGCATAACTGTTGAAGTTACGACATGAACAGACACCAGACGGACCAAAAAGCCACTATTTCCAGATAAACAAAGATGAATAACTCTAGAATGGAATATCCAAACAAAACGATGGAACCCTCTATTTAATGTCCTCATAATAGTGAACATCCATACCTAATTTTATTGAGATCCGAGCACTACTGTTCAAGCTATGACATGAACAGACATCGGACGGGCGGACGCACGGACGGACAGGTGCAAAACAGTATACCCCCCCTTTTTTTTTTAAAGGGGTTATAATAAGGAATGCTCATATTGTCAGGTACATGCAAGATTAAGTGTTTCATAACAGGGGTGTATGGTTTTCAAAAATATATGTAGTTTATACAATACAAAAGTGTTATATATATAATGTTATACAGATATTATATGATGAGGATGCTGGTCTGTATGACCCCTAAATCGAAACAGATTACCATACTTCATATAAAAGAAAGTAAGTAGCCCTCAATAAAATGGCTTCACACATTACAATGTTTTACAAGTAGTTTGGACACTAAAATCCATAACCTTCAATGTTAATCTTCTAAGCTCTATGTGGCCCATAAAATTCAATCAACCATAACAATATGAACAAAAGGGAAAATAAGGTTCCTAGAAATATTAACAACATCTACCATCTTGATTTTCAAAACAAGGCACCACCTGAATTAGTCACGTAGAGTTATCTGCATGTTACCCATTGCATAGATAAATCATATTGGCTATCAGCCGTTATTTTAATTTCAAATTGAATGCATGTGTCTGAAGGGTTAATATATTTTTCTAAAATCAATTAATCAGTCAATATCAAAATTGATAGAAGTGAATAGTCTGCAAAGATAACCATAGATAAGAAATGTGAGGAAGAGTCCATGTACATTATAACGTGTGTCTATGGGAAGCTTGGAAAGGCAGGCTTTCCGCTGGTAGGGCGGGGGTCTCTTTAAGGGTCCCACCCCCCAAGCCAATTTTTCCCCTTCTGTCATACCACAGGACATATTCCATATGTATAACGGTATAAATATGTTTACTTCTCAATTGTGTTGGGACAGTACTAAGAAATTTAAATAGTTGACAACTTTATTTTATTTCTGGCAAGAATACACACTCGGACCGATCTAACACTAAAAGTTGGATGTCAGTATGTCTGTAGGCCGGAGCTAACATTCAACGTGCAGGGTCGATGTGTTCCATTTATAATATATAGTACACTTTATTTAGTTTTTACTGAAATGCTCCGGATTCTGAACGAGCACATCGGCTCTGCACGTTGCACGCCAGCCCCAACCTGCAGATTAGTGGTATAAAACTAAAAGAAATGAAGTGTCAATTATTTAATTTTTGTTTATTATTATAAAAGTTATAAAAAAAAAAAAATTAAGCAAGGAGTTCAATCTAAAAACAATCTAAATCTTTTTTTGTTTCGAATTTGTTTTAAAAAAAAATGGTCATAACTCCTTTAAAATAAATCGGATCTAACCCTTATTCGAACTCATATACGAAATTTGGTTCTGATCAGATAATTTTTTTTAGTTATCGTAGCATCCGTGAATTCTAAGTCGAAAAAGGGCCATAACTATACGATCAGATAGAAAATGTTTCAGTTATCGCATTATGCTTAAAGTGTCTACGGATAGACGGACGGACCGACGAACGAACGACGAGTTGTCAATCCGGACGTTGACACTGTGTTTACCATACTATGGTATGGGTACAACGACACTATGTTTACCATACTATTGTTCGATCGGTCCAGAAACATGCCTATATGAGCGTATATGAGCGAGGTCAATGTCAAGGTCAAGGACACGGTCGCATGTGAAATTTGACCTGTCCATATTTTTCCGGGATGAAAGTAGGCCTACATAATAACTTTGAGTCGGATCGGTAGCGCAGTTTCGAGTCTATAACACACATACAGAAGATCAAAAATATATACTAGACTAGCCGGTTAGCCCGCCACTGGCGTGGTTCGTCTCATGGCTTTGTTCGAAAATGCAATTGCAACAGCTTCCGAGACACGTATGCTGCACCTAGGTGTAAAATTTCGTCGAAATCCGCCAGTTTTATACGATTTGACCTTGAATTGATCATTTTCAAGGTCATGTCGGGGTCATAATTTGACCCGCCCATGACACTTCCCGCACAAAAGTACCCGTAGGTAGCAAGTTTGAGCTCAATCGGTTCGAGTCTATAAAGGACACGCACATATAGATCATTTATTTGTACCCGTTTGAAGGTCAAGATAACCTCGCGCGGAAAAACTGACCCGATGAAAATCTCCCCCGTTCCTTGGAACCCCTATTAAAGTACGAAATTTCGTCTCGAAACGGTCAATGGAGCCGTATTTATAGTCGTCGTGTATATAGACGCTCTTTATCAACGACACTGCGGATACGAACGCTCTTTAACTATCAACGCGATTAACCCCACAGTGCCGTTTTTGTGACTGAGAGTGGAGAATGGGTGCTGGGAGCTTCTTCAAAACGCCGCGACGACCATTCCCGTGGATTTTTACCCTCAGATAGGAAGTTTGGTCTCAATCGGTATAGCCGTTTTCGATTCTATAAAGTATATACACACATACACACACATATATATTTATATACGTAGTTCTCAAAATATATACTAGATTTTACAGGTGTTTTTTTTCTAAAACTAATCATTTACAGGTGGTTTTCTAAATATATATATATATATATATATATATATATATATTACTAGAAGGTGACCCGACTTCGTCCGGGCTTTGACCTTGAATTGACCATTTTGAAGGTCAAGGTCAGGTGGGGTCAAACACCAACACCCCAAAAATGGTGGAAATCGGCCCAGCGGATACCGGGAAATCGGCCCAGCGGATACCGAGATACCCTATGCATCAAATTTCGTCCGTAAAAATCCGCCAGTTTAACCCGATTTGATTTCCACTCAAGTATACAAACGCGCCTCATATACACACGCTCATTAATTATCAAGTTTCAACGTAAAGATAAATTACCATCGGTGCCCGAGATATCGCCAAGACGACTGAAACAGTCAAATGCATCGGCCGGTTAAGCGTTAACGTGATCTAACGTTAAGACCTCTAACGACGTCATAGAAGTTACGCATTGTTTTTATCCTGATGGAAGATAGTACCACTTCTTCTTGATAATTGAGGCAGATAACTAAAACGGATACATACGCATTGTATATTGTTGGAAAGAGGAAACACGAAAGATTCTCACAGTGTCATTATTATGACTGGCATTTTATTATTCGCGCTGTTTCGAATCGATTTGTAAGCACCGAACTCAAATGAAAGTCCCGTAACACAGCGTAAAAACAGATTTGACCTCGGCACGTGAAAAGTTGACCTCGGATCTGAAAATTAATATGCATATGCCACTTCCCGACCGATAGTACCCTCACATACGAAGTTTCATCGAAATCGGCTGGGCCGTTTTCGAGTTCATCGCGAACACACACACACACACACACACACACAGATACACACACACACACACAGATCTTCCAAAATATATAATAGATATATATCTATTATATATTTTGGAAGATCTGTGTGTGTGTGTGGGGGTGAGTTAACAATCGCCTACAATGGGGCTTACATTCCAGACTTTAAACCTTCTAATCGGGCTCGAGCCCGTTTGTCCCGCGAGCCCGATTGTAAACAGCGTACAAACGGGTTCGCGAGAGGTCAAATTATAGATAGAAAACGAAAAGTCCAGTTGAGCCCGTTTGGATAACTCGTCTGGTTTTTAACATTTTTGGTGTGTGATCCTATCAACTATTGTGTATCCGAGATCCTAATTGAGCCAATAGAAACAAAACTTTCATATGTAGAATATGGTAGGTTTCGGCGTACGTTGTATAGTTCACCGGGTCGGGTATGTATGACACGGACAGAACACATTGTATTCAATAAACAGCTCCGTTAACATGCGCATCTCCAAATCGCGATTTTACCCACAATTTCACTCAACTCCTATGTTATTCTCTATGGAGGTCTAGTTTAAGTTTATATCGTAGTCCCATGTGTCTGTTCGTCAGATACAGACTAAAGTATTGTATGAGCCTCCTTGATACCGGTATATTTATCAATGACAGCTATACGAGGCCTCTGGATATTGACATAAGCGCGTACATCGCAACACATATCTAGCAAAATAGCCCCTTAAGTGAGATGTCTTTCAACAAAAGTCAAGGTTATTTTAGGGTCAAGGTCAAGGTCATGTAAACCCCCCACATCAACTTGACAACAAATTTGGTTGAGGTCGGATCTTGACTGCTCCCGCGATGTCGACCCATGTTAAGATGGACATATAATCGAATTACCTCGTTGACGCCAACCGTGACAAAACATTTCAATAAAAACCCTGCGATCCTATGTTGAATCAGATTAGCAAGCAGCCGGCTAATTGCGTTCGCGCCATGCAAAACCTGGGAGCTCGTCGCCTTATTAGGGTAGATTGGTTCAATCAGTTATCTCGAGCGAAATGATATGCCGCTGAAATTTCTGCGCGGCCAATTCTTTGCGAGACGGGAATCTATTGAATCTGCGTCAGCCTAACAGGGGCATATTCGTTAAGCAATTTATCTGGAGGGAAATTAAATGCAGCTAAAAGGCAGGCTCGTTATTACAAAACGCCATAACTAAAGACCGGCATAAAGCACGCTATCGTGCTATGCATCGTTGGAAAGGGCACACCCTGGGCTATTTAACTGGGTTAATTTGATTGTGAAGTAGGCACGTTTGCGTTGTGTTATTTTCGCATATATCTTTTGCGAAAACGGTTATCATTATTTATATGTATGATAATTCACACAATGCCTACATACCATGCACGCAGACTCATTTGACTGCTGAACTAATTACGAACAATTGCACTCAAGTGCAATCGCGCTTTGCTCAAGTCAAATTGCGCTAAAATTAAGCAAAATTGCGCTGTGCATACGCGATCCAGCGAGATCACTGTAACCAACGAACGAGTACCAGCGGTCAAATGCACACGCTTGGACTATTGCGCCGAGGGACAAAATTGCACAGTGGTCACGATTGCGCTGCATTGCACTGAAGCGCAATTGCACTGAGGTGCGACGACATTGCGCTGCACTGAAGCGCAATTGCGCTGTGGTGCGGCGATATTGCGCTGCACTCAAGCGCAAATGTACTGCGGTGCGGCGAAATTGCGCTGCACTCAAGCGCAATTGCACTGTGGTTCGGCTACATTGCACCACGCTCAATCGCAATTGCACTGTGGTTCGGCTACATTGCACCACGCTCAAGTGCAATTGCACTGTTGTTCGGCTACATTGCACCACGATCAAGCGCAATTGCACTGTGGTGCGCTGCACTGAAGCGAAATTGCGCTGTGTTGGTGCGAAATTGCGCTGCACTCAAGCGCAATTGCACTGCGGTGCGGCAAAATTGCGCTGCACTCAAGCGCAATTGTACCGCGGTTCTGCTACATTGCACCACGCTCAAGCGCAATTGCACTGTGGTTCGGCTACATTGCACCACGCTCAAGCGCAATTGCACTGCGGTGTGGCAACTTTGCGCTGAACTGAAGCGCAATTGAACTGCGGTGCACATAAGCGCGATGCCATTTATTTACATATGACTTTCCCATTTGTCATACACATGTGTCACACCTGAGCCCAGTTATGATTATAAAAACACAAAGTTAAATGACTGACTTACTGGTTTTATTTTTGCCTGAAAACGCTTCAGTTGTCCTTCCGTGTCTACTTCCGAATTTTCTAGGTGGTAGGAACAGCGGAAAGGGTAGAACCCGGTTGTAGGTTTGACGCAAAAGACCCCAATTGACACACGGCGTTAGACGGGGTGTGTGTGTGTGTGTGTGTGTGTGTGTGAGGGTGTGTGTGTGTGTGTGTGTTCGCGATGAACTCGAAAACGGCCAAGCCGATTTCGATGAAACTTCGTATGTGAGGGTACTATCGGTCGGGAAGTGGCATAGGCATATTAATTTTCAGATCCGAGGTCAACTTTTCACGTGCCGATGTCAAATCTGTTTTTACACTGTGTTACGGGACTTTCATTTGAGTTCGGTGCTTACAAATCGATTCGAAACAGCGCGAATAATAAAATGCCAGTCATAATAATGACACTGTGGGAATCTTTCGTGTTTCCTCTTTCCAACAATATACAATGTGTATGTATCCGTTTTAGTTATCTGCCTCAATTATCAAAAAGAAGTGGTACTATCTTCCATCAGGATAAAAACAATGCGTAACTTCTATGACGTCGTTAGAGGCCTAGGTCTTAACGTTAGATCACGTTAACGATTAACCGGCCGATGCATTTGATATATATATATTATTTCACAGGAGGCTTTCTAAATATATTAATTTACAGGTGGGGTTCTAAATATATAACCATATTTTACAGGTGGCTATATAAATATATTATACTAGCTGGTGTTCCCGACTTCGTCCGGGTTATTTAGGGATTTCTTTGTGATCGCCTCTGTCTGGGCAGAATATACATCGTTCGATCGGTCCAGAAACATGCCTATATGGGCGTATATGAACGAGGTCGAGGTCAAGGAGACGGCCGTACTTGAAATTGGACCCACCCATATTTTTCCCGGGATCAAAGTAGGCCTACATACCAAACTCGAGTCGGGTCGGTCGAGGTCCAGAAACATGTACATGAGCGAGGTCAAGGTCAATGCCAAGGACGCGATCACACGTGTAATTGGACCCGCCCATGTTGTTCCCCGTATCGAAGTAGCCATACATACCAATTTGAGTCGGATCGGTAGAGCAGTTTTCGAGTCTATAACACACATATATACACACACCACACACATACATACATACATACACACATACAGACAGACAGAAGTTGCATAATATATAATAGATTACAAGTGGCTTTCTAAATAATTTATTTCATAGGTGACTTTTTAAATAAATATATTAGGTTACATGTGACATTCTAAATATATATATAATTTGTTTTTTTTAGAGTCAATTTGTTTTTTCGAAAAACGGCCATAACTCTTTTAAAAATGATCTTATCAAACCATATTTGAACTCAATTTGTATTTTGGTTTGAGAAACTCATATCCAAATTTGGTTCCGAACGGATAGAAAATGTTTGAGTTATCGCGTTATATGCGTAAAGTGACTACGGATGGACAGACAGACATATGGACAGACAGACGGACGAACAACGAGTGGTCAATCCGGACGCCGACACTATGTGGACCATACTATGGCATGGGTACACGTAAAGCAGACACATGATTTGTTTAAGGAGTTTCACCCATGCATTATTTGGGAATCCCCCGTTAAGTCCATGATATTTATGTGAAGAATGTTCAGACACGCCTTTACGTTTATGGCGGCATTTGTTTCGGGCATTCATTTTGGTCACGAGTTGCATTTTATAATTCCAATCTACGTCAGGCCTTCCTCCTCAAATCAGATTATTTTGAGTTATATCGCAGCTATGGGCGGGTGATCGATCGATGTTCATTCGTGATCTCGTTTACCGCGCCAAGAACCGATGGTCACGTATTTTAGTAATTAGCACAACACAGAAGAATTTGTTATTATATTAAACCCGTTGATTTGAACGGAAATTCACCTGAGCGATTCTGACAATGGAGAGCTATATACTTAGGAGTTGTATTTTACGGCACTCACCTCGACCCGGGTTACCCATTTCAGACGACCCAGATCTGACAAAACCAATGCAAAATTGTGTGTGTCAGCCTCGAGCAAAATGTAAACTATTGATACAGTATGCCATCCGTATTTCAAACATAGCGATATATCTGGTTCGGGATTTAACCATTTACTTATCAGTTTACTTCATTGTCCGGTAACCCGTGTATTCCGCAGCAATCATCGATGCCGATCACACAATGCATATATTGACTAAATTAAAACGCTAAGAGTGAAATTCATGGGGGAAGGTAAATCAAAATAGTTTCCAGCAATGCATGATAACATTCTGTGGTCAACTTTAAATATAAAACAAAAATTCTGTCTCTTCAGTCTGGTGGATGTGTTATTGCATAAACTCACGTTTTGCATCAATTTAGCCAACAATTGCAGCAAGACAATTTCGCCAAAAGAAACTAATTTATCTGGAAAGTTTAGGCGAAACTATTATTTTTTACGAATGTGACTTCCATTCCTTATTCTCTATTCGAAATAATTATATTTCGCTAAAATAAAGGGTGTTGTAGGGTGGCCCCAAATACACTCTTTCCACATACTCCACACACCGATCCAAAATGGCCGCCGCCCAGAGCTGCCGTTCAGAGGGGTTAAAATGCCATTTCTTGGTAATTTAGGTCAATCAAAGGATGTTGTATTGTGCACCCCCCCCCCCCGTCCATATCAAAACGTACGTAGGTATACCATGGTATACCTGGGCACTTTCCTAGTATACTACCATAGTATCCTAGTACCCTTGTATCATACAATTGTACCAAGCATGATGTTCCAGAGTATACTGTGGGTTGTCACCAGTATACACACAGTTAGTGTTCACACTGGTGTAAGGAAAGGAACTACTCGAATCTCGGTACATCGGTAAAGCATATTTCATTGTTCACTATAGCATATATTTTATTGTTACTTGTGCCATCCTTACGACTTGGTTTGGATGACTCTATCGATTATCCCAAATGCGGAAAACTCGACTGCATGCATAATTTATGCGTCACGGGGTCTGCGTTTGCACTCCCCGTGTACTCTACGTGAATACAGTGGCCTTGTACTTTGGTAGATAACGGTATACTTGGGTACGTGCACCAAGGTATACATGGGTACAGTGCCATTGTAAACTGTCTAAGTGACGTGGGTAGACGTGGGTATACTAAGTATGAGGGCGTACTTTGGTAAATGCACCCACGTAATTTTCATTTTCATTTCACCATTTCCATACACACCACATACCCTAGCCGAACCAAACTAGGTACAATAGGGAATCCGAGACATTTCCCGAGAACTCTGATTTTATCCAATATTTGTAACTAAAATCGGCTAATGAATGGAAAACCATTTGGACTATATAATCATGATATATATAGCTGAAAATGTCTCCTGTCTATAAAGTGATATCGAGCGTTTTGATAGGGTGTGGGCATCTAAGAGATACTGCGGTTTGAACTTTGGTGGTGAAAAGTACGTGGTTGGTGGGCGTGGCTTCCAGAGTTCACATCCTCGTGGATTTCAATTGATACAGCGTACATATCTGGTAATCTCGGACCGATTTCTGTCGTGACATACCCAGATCGATCGTAAATTTGGTCGGACGTTAAATGGGGGGGGGGGGCAATGATATGGACAAACTTGTATATTCAGCCAAGGCAAAATGGTTAATCTTGAAAATGCCGGGCGCGGAGGTAAGTATATATCGAGTAATTTCTGGGGGGAAAAATGCTGAAAGTTGTATATTAGTGTGTGTGTGGGGTGGTGGTGTGTGTGTGAGAGGGTGAGGGTGTGTGTGATTGTGTGTGCGAGGGTGTGTGTGTGGGGGGGGGGGGGTGGGTGTGTGAGGGTGTGTGTGTGTGTGGGGGGGGGGGGGGGGGTGATAAGCTAACTGTCGTCATTTACCCAAATGAATAACGAGAGGCCGATCACGATCGGCAGATGTTTAACCCATCCCTTGGCGATAATAAATTGTTATGATCAGAATCATAATCGTTTAATGTTGAATTATAGAGTATACTGTTATGATCTAAAGTAGTATATGACATAATAACCAGTAATAACACAAATTATTGGAATGTATGAGTCAATATAGAAGGGTTAATATAACATCTAAACTCTAGAGCCTGTCACCACTATCATAGTGTAAGCAGTTCTATTCATGTTGTTGCAAATTGCCATGTGAGATATCAAAATAATATAATTATTTATTTAATGGAAAAGGTTAAAAGACATGGAATGGGTAAAAGGGGTTAAATCACCTATCTCTGTCTTATACAGAGCTAACATATGAGGGCTATAAATAACTCTCAAAGCAATAAACTATATTGTCTTTTATCTTGCTCACAGAGAAGCAGGTATTCATTAATTGTAAGTTACTTGGGTTATAATCTGGATAATTCTTAGTTTAAAAAGGGCCATATCTCTGGTATAACAAATTGGATCTAACCCATATTCAAACTCGTTCTGTATTTTGAGTTGAGAAACTCACATACCAAATTTGGTTCCTATCAGATGAAAAATGGTTGATTTATCGAAGTACATGTATGTGTGAATTATATGTCAAAGGACCATAACTCCATTAAAAATCCGATCAAACCCATATTCGAACTCAATCTGTATGTTGGTCTGAGAAACTCATACACCAAATTTGGTTCCAATCAGATAAAAAATGTTAGAGTTATGGCAGAATTAATGAATTCTAATTCGAAAAAGGGCCATAACTCCGTAAAAAAAACTCGGATCAAACCCATATTCGAACTCAATCAGTATGTTGGTCTGAGAAAAAAATGTTTGAGTTATGGCAGAATGCGTGAATTCTAAGTCGAAAAAGTTCCATAACTCTGTAAAAAAAAGTCGGATCAAACCCATATGGTTTTGATAAGGTAGAAAATGTTTGAGTTATCGCATTACACGTAAAGTGTCTACGGACGGACAGACGGACGGACGGACAGACGGACGGACAGACGGACGGACGGACGAACAACGAGTGGTCAATCCGGAAAACGACACTATGTTTACCATACATGGTATGGGTAAACATAAAAACGAGAGGCCGATCACGATCGGCAGATGTTTAACCCATACCTTGGCGATAGCGATTAGCTATTTTTATAAATTTTATAAATCCTTACACCAACCTTTTCATGAGTGCAAAAGTTTCAACAATTCACACTTTATATAGTGATCGTGTGAAAAATATTTAATTATCACATTGTGTCAACAGGATTGGTGGAGGATGTTAATATTTTTTAAGCAAATAAACCAAATGACCCACACTATGCAGGTTAGGGGTGTATTATCGTCAACTATGACAAGAACTATAAACATAATCAATGGAAATATTTGAGCTATCAAATCGGATAGAATAGGGTTAATCTTACCCAAACTAATGAACTGATAAACACAAAATAGTCTATAAAAAGCATGTCATTGGATTTAGAAACCCATACAATAAGTCAGTCTCAAGAATACCAGTACCATTAATATTATCCTGGAGCCCAAATGCAATTGATGGAATTTCAAAATAAGACATTTCCTCTAATGATGAATATTCAATTGGTGATTATTGAAACCCTTACTGAACATGGCTCAAAGTGAAAGGGATAATATTATATATGTCTATCGCATAATATGTGTCTATGGAATGGTTTAATTTTAATCCCAAATCCATGCAAATCAAAAGTGGATCACCATCAACCTGGACATAAAATAGGAGAATGATCAAATGAAAAGCATCAAAACCATATGATATGTGGACTGTGGAGAGGGTTTGTCATTTTTAATGACATCATATCATGGAACTATGGAATGTGTGGATTAATTTTTGTCTTGGGTTAACTTAATAATTCACAGAAAACAGAACTCCACCAGAGAGTCATCAATCACAGTTTGACATAATTATGATAAACAAGTCCTGCCAGCCAGTAGTACAACTATCAGGCTTTATAGCATGTAGTATATTATGTCCATAGTGATAATTAACTCATTTCAATAACACGCATGGTCTGTGGGGTATGTTCTCTTCAATTTCCCAGCAGTAATTACTTGAATTATAAAGGGTCATAACTCTGTTAAAATATATCGGATCAAACCCATATTCGAACTTGATCTGTATTTAGGGGTAATAAATTCATATACCAAATTTCGTGTTGATCAGATGAAAAATGTTTTGAGTCATAGCAGCTTGGGTGAATTCTAAGTAAACATAAGAGTGAAAAGGGTTAATTAAACAATACCAGAAACCATACAGATGAAGAACGTGCTAAGAAAAACCTAGGTAAGAAATATGAGGCAGATCAGAAGAAATATGTTCAACTTATTGCATTGGATAGCTTGTGTGTAAAGGGTTAATTATTTTCTAAACCGATCAACCAATCAATACCAAAAACTATACAGGTGAGGGGTGTGTCATCATAAACCTACATCTCAAATATGAACACAATCGGACAAAAAATACTTCGGTTATAGCATCGGATTTTTTTATTTTTGTTTTTTTTTGGAAAAAAGGGTCAAAATAAATCGGATCAAAGTTTGATCCGATTTATTTTAAAGGAGGTATGACCCTTTTTTCATCAAACCCAAATTCGAACTCGATCTGTATTTTGGGCTGTGAAACCCATATACAAAATTTGGTTCCGATCGGATAGAAAATATTTGAGTTATCGCATTACTCATTAAAGTGTCTATGGACAGACAGACAGACAGACGGACAGACAGACAGACAGACGGACGAACGACGAGTGGTCAATCCGGGCAACGACACTATGTTTACCATACTATGGTATGGGTAAACATAAAAACGCAGTCTGCTCTTTGATGCTTAAATTGGACAGCAGGCATTTTGGATCGGTTGGGGTTTGTGGGGTGATTATTTAGAATGTCTTGGGGGTCACCCTACAACACCGTTTATTTGACCTAAATCGGTCAAGTCGCCGAGAAATGTCATGGGTGCCCTATTTGAACCCCTCTGGACGGCGGCAATTTTGGATCGGGTGGGGTTTGTATTTAGAATGCATTGAGCGCCACCCTACAACAACCTTTATTTTGCCTAAATCGACCAGGGGGCCGAGAAATGGCATGGGTGCCCTATTTGAACCTCTCTGGACGGCGGCCATTTTGGATCGGGTGGGGTTTGAGGTGAATATTTAGAATGTCTTGGGGCAACCATGCATCACCCTTTATTTAACCTAAATCGATCAAGGGGCCGAAAAATGGCATGGGTGCCCTATTTGAACCAATCTGGACAGCGGCCATTTTTTATCGGGGTGGGATTGTGGGGTGAATATTTAGAATGTCTTGGGCGCCACCCTACAACACCTTTTATTTGACCTAAATCGGTCAAACTAGGAGTTATAGATTCTATTTATTACATAATCCAAAACCTCGATAAAACATACTTAAATCAACAATTGGGTCATGAAACTAACATCGGCTTCTATAATTAAGCCGAGTAATGTCATGGGTTACCTATTTGAACCCCTCTGGACGGCCGCCATTTTGGATCGGGGTGGGGATTCTGGGGTATGTGGAAAGAGTGTCTTGTGAGGCCACCATACCACACCCTTTATATAGCAACCGCTAATAATTCTTCCTGGATGTTAGCAACAAGAATGACATAAACCTCATTAAATGGACGAAAATGTTCAAGAGCCTGTACATATACATAAGATAATTAAAGGCCTAAATGCCAATATATCAAAACAATTATAATATATAGGAATCTATATATTGGTACCAAATTTAAATTCAACAGCACAAATACTTTCTCCTGGGGAAAGTGGGGGAAGTGATCAATCTAAATATATGCCCTTATTTCAACCAATATCAACCTTTCACACACCAGTAAGTCTAGCAAATCCAAAGGGTCAGTTTTAGGAGTTGAAGTGAATACACTGAAAGGAATGTGTTCAATCTTTGTATCAGCTCCTTTTTGACTGGTTATTTATAGCCATCTAAAGCGAAATAATATTCACCCTGATGTAGTCACCAAAGCAAGACTGTCTAATAAAAAAAATACTACAAATTATGTTTTCATTCACTCTCACCCATGAAATTTCATAAAATATAAATATTTGTTTTCATGAACCCAGACATGGAATACTTTGGTTAATAGAGCCCATCAAGATAATCCACATTTCACCCATTAATACCAATTACACAGCAGAGCTGTCAACGAATCACTGGTTTTGTTTATGCTGAATATTAGCATCCCTTATTAAACCTATCAAATGTACAATGACCTCAGACTGCATAATCCATAATGGAATATTCAATCGCACGAATCGACATATCAAATTATTGAGGGATAGAAAGAGGCTGTGATCTCATGAATGGCATATTTCATTGCTCTAATGATCAGTTAACATGAACAATACAAACTAAAGTCACATTTCCGAACCAGTTCCATACAGAAGGAACTGGTCTAGAAAATATTAGTGAAAGAACGTCAAATTTCCCACTTACGGCTGTCATTTTGACAGTCATCTTGAACGAGGAGTTCCAATTTCGCCCTAAAAATGTGCCATTATATCTCACAGAGACATACTTACTGTATATGCCTAATTTTAAATTCCAGATTCCATGGTAAGATTAATTGTGACATTTAATAAATTATATAATCACGAAACGCTCTTTAAATTTGGAAAACCCCTGAAAGAGGGGTTAAAGTGAAAATCCAGCGTGGCTCCATATCTAATATCAATTGGTATGTGAATATGTACATATGTGCAAAATTTCATGCTTTAGTCAGGAAGTGAACAATTTTTTACTAATCTACCCCACTAATCTATAGCACAATTGACCCCACATAAAGCAATTAACTGTAAATGCGCCGTTGAGCGTGTGTTGACAACGACGCGAAATCCGTGCGTTGGCCGAGATTCAACACAATAGCCCATTAGCCACGCCTAACAATCCGATTAACCATGCAATGATCGCCGTTGAATGTGAATATATATATGTCCGAAATGACACGGACTGGTCCCATACACGTGATTAACGGGTAACCCATTTTCACAAACCAAGTCACTCGCAGATGTGTTTGGAAAGTCAAATGTGGCAGTCGCATGGTTGTGTCTTACTTTTATACTATATACATTGTATAAGTGGATCATGAATTCCGAAGAAGTCTGTCTGCCAGAATGATGATAAGGAATTTGGACATGTAACCAACAACCAACTTACTTTTTGCCAAAGGTATTAATAAATGCTGCACATCATTATTATGTGACCAACGTGTTGCCTTTACAAGAAAACTGTTTCGAAATTACTACTAATAGTCCATTGGTTCCTCCAGATTATCCAGATACAAGTTCTGTTGTTAGTTATATCGGATATGTGGAGCGCTATATAGTGATCGAAGTGGTGATTCTGTTGGAGTATTGGATATATATCACCATTTAGTGGTTATAAATGTAAATGTTAATTCGTTTAGTTTCATCGTTGAATTAGTGGTCCTGAGAACCTGTGAATATTTTCGGAACTGCATTAGTTTTGTGGGATAATTATAATAAATGTAATTATTCTACTAGTTAATAAATAATTCAACCAATGCATGTGTTACTATTGCCACCGCCTTCCGTTCGCCCTGTTGATGTATATATATTGTATTTTTGGTAAATCACACCAATTCCCAAGGCTGCATGGCAAATTAATATTTCAGTGATATCCCATTGTTCGACACGCGCCACTCATAACAAACAAATCGCGCGGTCGTTTCAATGTAGCTTCAATTATTATACCAGAGGACATGCACCCCCACCCGCACTCCCCTTATACGCCGTCCCTATATATGTGTCTGCTTTATAATAGTATTCTAGAGATGCGTAAATAGTAACGACGTATAATGGCAGTGTGTTTGGGGGAGCAGAGCGCTGTTCGTGCCCCTGTTGCCTCTGGTAATTGAAGCTACTTCGAAGCGCACGTGCGATTTGTCTGTTGTGAGTTGCGTGTGCCTAACAATGGGATAATCATTGAACTATTCCTTCGCCAGCCTTGTGAATTGGTGTGCTTTACCAAAAATCAGGGAACGATTGCAACAATGGATTGTGCTCTAATACATTTGAGAGGTTGAAAAATTAATTTAATGTTTTTCCCATTTCGGTATCAAGAACTGCTAGAATAGTTAATAAATTCACACAAAACTCCAATCACCAAATAGCTTATTGTCTTGGCTCTATGAGAGGGGTTTCGTTTGTATCATAATGTGGAGTTAGATTTTTTTATTTACCAACAAGACTGTAAAGTTTCAAAACAATTATCCAATAAATGTGGGCTGTAACAGGCTGTAGGGTATGTTGACGAATTGACATTTTAAACCCAAGATGGCTGCTGGTGGTGGCCATGTTTGTTTTTTAAAAAGGCTGGGGGGGGGGAATGGGGGATCCAATCTAGAGGTCACTTCGAAGATCCACATGACGTTTGGTGACGATTTGGATGAGAAATGTGACCTGTAAGGTGTGTTAAAGGATTTCGTCATACAAAGAGTAAACTCCAACATGGCCGCTGGCAGGTTTTTTTTTTTTTTTTTAAATTCGGGAAAAAATGGTAGGCTCCCATCGAGAGGTCACATCGAAGATCCATATGAAGGTTGGCGATGATCGGATGAGGGATAAGCTCTGCAGGGTGTATTAAGGATTTAATGATGCAAAGAGTAAAATCCAAAATGGCTGCCAGTGGCCATACTTTTCATAAAAAAAAATCATTAAAATTTGACAGCTCCCATCCAGAGGTGATCCTAGACCCACATACCGAATATCGTTGAAATCGGTCAAAGTTTGTTTTAACACCTTTGTTTTATTTTATTATGGTTTTTTGAATAGTCTATTTTATTTGAAGAGTTCAGTGAAGAGTTTACGTTTATTTGAAGAATCTATTATTGTGTTATGTTTTCATTTATATCAGGTTGAATAAATTATTTTTAATAGAACTATTTAAATCTAACCCTTTCCATGTCAATGCTTGATGAAAAGATTTAGTAAGCTGACCTTTTTTATTACCCCTTGGTGTCATCCCTCATTATTAACTGATAGTGAACTCAACACCCCCCTACAATAGTTAAGTGCATACCTATTGCATAATAGAAGCATTCTTTGTCCCATTATTTTGAAGAAAAAAGACTATAAGAAAAAAAATTACTGGGTCAGGAACAAATGTGTAAGCCGGGCTGCTGAACCACCAACCCACCCCGCCTAGTGTTAGGAAAAAAAGTGCAGACCCTGTGTAGGTAGGCATTTTTTATTTTTTTAAAAATGTAATTTCAGTGGTTAATTTAGAGTGACCCTGTACCAGACATAATTATATGCAAGACATTGACTTTTGGTTTAAACCTTTTAAAGTCCTCGCTGTTTAATTCGGTACCTATTGTTTTATATTATACTAATCACCGCTTTCTATCAGCAAGAAAGGCAAATACAAGTATGTGGATATGGTCAAATGAGATTTTTTTTCTTCTGAAAACAATAACATATTGTACTTTATTTTTAGTGATAGTTCCATTACATGTATACATGCGTGCATATTATAAGAAAACACTCTAAAATATTTCATTATTATAGCTATTACAGATCTCCATTTGATAATTTTGATGAGAATAAACAACATTTACTATTATATTGCATGTATATTCTAGTCCACTGATAACATGTCCTGTCCTCCCAAATTTACCAATTAAACTCTGATTAAACTTTGAAGATTCTTTCATGAATGTTTATCTCAAAATATGAATAAGTCTTGAAAATGATGATGTTGATGATGATGAAGAAAATCATAATTTGTTAGTTAATCAGTGCAATGCAATTATACCCGGTGTCATAATCAATAGCTAAAAATAACAGAATGGGACAAGAATATCCTTGTAACTATGTAGTCTAAGTCAAGGAGAGTTTAACACCTCAGGTAAATCACAAGTGTCATTATTGCCCTCCAAACTGTTGTCTCAAATTCTACAAACACGTACACTGGTACTACCATGGTAAAGTACCTGGGTAAACTTTGGTACATATACCGTATGATACGATGGTTTACTTTGGTATATAGTACTATATACCAGGGTATACTTGGGTACGATCACCATTAGTACAGCGGCCAAACGCCAAAAGTGGTCGGGTACCCCTACCCACGGTGATGATGATGATTTATTCTCATAATTCGCATGAACATCGATAAGTACAGAGAAAGAAGTATTTACAAAAGAACATAAGGATATATACATTATATACATGTATCCGGTGCTATGTGGATATCTATATTATAATATGTGAATATAATAATGTATGTTATCGTGTTTCATTTGGCTCTGTGGTATGAAATTGTTAGTACTGCTTCCTGAAAACAGATGACCCCATGTGTCATCTTTTACATCTCTGTTTAACGGTAAATAGTCAGTAGTATAACATTAGTAATTTGACAGAGTCTTTCTGATGACAGATATAGTTACATGGTGTGTTTGTCATAGCTAATTAGGAATTTAGGAGTGACAATATTAAGATAATTTGACAAATTCAGATATTTAGTTGATTGATGAGTTCGGATCAGGACCGTGGCCCAGTGTGAGTGTTGCACGACACGAATGCATGCCTGCTTGTGTTGTTTATACGTGGTTCAGAACTTGTGTCTGTCTTCATGTTAAGTTATGGATTGGAAGGGGGGGGGGTCAATACACAAACAATGGGCTGGTATAAATTCGTCCCTAAAAGGGGACAGTCCTCCGTTAAATTACCGTTTAAATTAGCACCTTCAGAAATATATAATGTGTATATGTATACATGTACAATATACGCATTTAACAATATAGTCTATATTAGTATATATCACACAGCAATGGATTGGGTAATACATATAATGAATATGAATATATTAAATATATTTGAAGAGACAACTCATATCTAATATACAAAAGTTGAAGTGGAATTTTAGCACAAAGTGTTATCATGATGTGCTTATGTTTGAGAGCTCTGTGTGGACTGTTCGGATCAGCATGCATATTCTGTTTAGAATTATGGGGTCATATGAGTTCAGGATTTCATCCATAATCAAAATATTTATTTTATCACCATATTTTTGGGGGATAATTTTCTTCCTTATGTGAGCAAATTTTTTGCATTCCAATAAATAGTGGAATTCGTCTGCTATCATGTTATGGTTACATAAGCGACATGTTCTATCCTTGTGGGGTGTTCCGTTCCATCTCCCAGTTTCTATTGGGAGGTTGTGGTTCGCTGTTCTGAATCTGCAGAATTCAATTCGGTTTTTACTTTGTAAGATATCAAGATATTTTTCAAAGGATAAATGGTGTTTAAATATGCGATATATTTGGCCTCTACTTGATTTGTTCATTTCAGAGTCCCACTTTATTTTAAAGTCTCTTAGAAGACTGTTTTTCACGCAATCAAGGAATTGATTGGCACACTTTAGTTCACCAGCTGTCAGTAAATCTGCCTGGCCACAGCTACGTAAGATCTCTCGGATTTCTCTTGTCCACTTAAAAAGCTTTTTATCGGCATCTCCCATAAGTTTCACTGACAAATCATAAAGCACTTTCCCATACCGTGTGTATGTCATATTTTTTATTTTCAACCAATACTTTAACAATCTTAACTTTATTGTGATGTCCAATGTATATATTCCTGATTCGCCATAAATCATATATATATAGAACAAGTTAACACCAACTTTTTTTGAAGGAGAAATATATACCCTAGACGAAAATGATAGTGAAAAATAACGGAATTGGTGGTGGCTATTCTCAAATCGACGATGAACGATACCCACCAGTGACTTTTCCCAGAAATTAACGATTTTGGTAAAGTGAGCCCTGCGGCTATGTCCTAAGTTATTAGCCCACATTGTAGGCGTTAAAATGACTACAGCATACCATGTCTGTACCTGATATGCAAGAAGTGTTGGTTAATTTTGATTTTCGTGCCATTTGGAGCCGAAACATTTATTTTTTGTTGAAAAATCGCTCTTTTAAATTTATTTTTTTATTTTTCGAACATTATCATTCAAACGGATATTGCAATAATATTGAAATATTTAGCCCATATGGTGTAGTAGTTATCTGTCAAGCATATGAAGAAAGAAGTTAACAAAAATTTTGAACGGTTTGCGAGATATTGGATTTTAGCTACCCCTCCCCTAAACACGTTTTTGGTCTAAAAAAATACATATTTTTGATAATGACATTACAAACATTTTCGAATTGATCTGAATGGGACCCAATATGAATCTTGTACTGAAAGTGTTGTCCAGAGATGCCGTTTAATCGATTACAGATGTGTTCAGGCTTTCAGACCCCCAGTTACAACAACAACAAGTATTTTATTGATAACAGTAAATTTTGCATGCATTAACATCGATGTTAAGTACTAAAACCTTTGTTATAAACAATACGTGACCAACTATATAATTCATATGGCTCAGTAGTTATCTGGACATCACAAGTAGAAAGAATTTGACAGAAATTGTCAACGGTTTTCAAGATATTGGAATTAGGTACCGCTCCCCCGGACGCGATTTGGTAGAAAAACTACATATTTATGATAACAAGACAGACCTTTCTAAATTATTCTAATGAGCATCTAATCATTATTCGTGTGATGAAAACCTGATCCGTAGACACCGCGAGCCTGGTTTTAGATTACCTCAGGTTTCCAATTAAACCCCCAGTTACAACAACAATAACACAATATTTTATTTATGACATGTAATTTTATATTAACACATATCGACTTTGAGCAACTGAAGTCTTTGTTCTAAACGACACATACTATAGACTAACATAATCATACAGAACAAAATCATTATTGTTCCCCCGCCCTATTAGACTCCCTGAACACACCACGAACTGAACAAAATATGATCTCAGTATTAAGAATCATGTAATTATAAAGGACAATTACATAAGGAAATATACAATGTTTATGGATGGGTTTGTTCCCGAAACAGTGTGGCACTTTGCTTGGCAGATATGAAGGGCGAATTTGCTATATTTTTCAAGAACACTCTACCCAATTTAAAGACTTCAACGCAATACGAAATTAAGCTATATGATCTCTAATTCTCTATATTAACCGAGATTGTGACGGGAATGTAGTTCTATCAGAGAATACATAATTTGTATGGATGGCTTGTGCATGTGTCGCTTTACACAAAGTGGCTGATAAATAAGAAAGACGAATTTGCTGTTTTAGGCCCCCCCCCCCCCCCCCCCTTACACAATTGAAGTGTTAAAGTTGAACAACTCACGAACTGGAATGCTTGCTGTAAATATTAACTGAGGATATGGGCAAAAATAGTAATATCGGGGCGCATACATGGTGTTGCTGGATGGGTTGGTTGGATCCCGAAAGCTTTTAGCACTTTACAAAAATCGGATGGCAAACTCCAAAGGCGAATATTTTTGTTTTGTGGGACCCCTTTATATGCCCATTTAAATTCTTGAACACACCATGCGCCGAATATTCATGCTTTTATTATTAAATCACAGTGTGAACGAAAGGTGGTGCTATGAGGCAATATACATGTTATATGGGTAGTTTGGTTCCCAAAATCCCAGGGTACTTTACAAAAGGCGGCTGGCAAAAACCAAAGCTGAATATTTTCTTTGAGCATCCTACCCCATTTAAAGTCTTAAACACACTAATGGATGGACATGTTCTCAATATTAACTGGGGTGTGGACAAATGGTATGTAATTCAGGAAATATACCTCTCCATTGCACGATGGGTGGGTTGGCTGGCTTCCCAATGTCTGGGGCACTTTACAAAAAGTGGCTAGCAAAGAGAAGGCGAAATCTCACTGTTTTGGGCACCCATAACCCTTCTAAACTCTTTAGCACACACTGAACCGAATCTATATGCTCTCATGTATTATTTACAAATTGTATGGGTGGTTTTGTTCTCGAAATCCTGGAACACTTTACAAAAGGCGGCTGGCAAATACGAAATGTAATGTGTTAGTCCACACTACCCCATTTGCAGTCTTGGGACACACCATGAACCGAAAGGATGTGCTCCCATTATTAACTGCGTGTGTAGAGAAATGGACGCTATATACAGAGTATAAAATACCAGGGTCTTGAATGTCTGGGTCACTTTACAAAAAGTTGTCGATGAAAGAGAAAGGCGAATACTCACTGTTTTGGGGGGGGGGGGGGGAACCCCATTAACCCATTTAATATCTTGACCAGAGCATGAACTGAAGTTTATTCTTTCATACTTAGCTGAGTGTGTGATCGAAAGGTGTTGCTGTCAAGTAATTATTAATTTATATATGGGTGATTTGGTTCCCTCGAAATCCTGGAACACTTAACAAAAAGCGGCTGGCAAACAAGAAGGCGAATTTACTATGTCTTGAGGACCCCACTATCCAACTTGAAGTTTTAACAAAATGATATGCTCTCAATGTTAACTGAAGTTGTGGACAAATGGGATTATTATCTGGCAATACGAATCTGTTATGGATGAGATGGTTCCCGATAGCCTATGGTACTTTACAACAAATGGTCAGCAAATGAAAGGGCTAACATTTACTCTCAGGGGACTCCATCCCTATATGAAGTCTTGAACACAACACTAGCTCAAGGCATAAGCTATCCATATTACCCGAGATTGTGGCCGAATGGCAATGGTCTCGCGAGCCCGCCGTTCGCGAGAACACCGTGGCACCTTACACAAAGCAGATGGCAAACGATGAAGGCGAATTTTAAGGGACCCCTACTCCATGTAAACCATTGAACCTACCACGAACTGAATGGATGTGCCCTCATGGTCAAACGACGATATGAACAAATGGCTATTATATAAAGAAATACACAATTGTTATATATTGGTTAATACCCGACAGTCAGGGACACTTTACAACAAGACAGTCAATGACTGTGGGTCGCTCACCAGACTGTAAGGACTGAGAAGACAGGGACTCTGAAGACTACAAGAGTCAGTACTTGACAGAATCACTTAAGTTCTAAACATGGACATAGCTGGATGTTCTCAAATGAGCAGGGCTCTTCACCTTGAAATTTCTAATTGCACATCACTGACAAATTTCCAACCTCTTACCTTTTAAAGAGGACAACCATACCACAGTACTAAGTTCACAAAAATCACTTTGTACATTCCTCTTAGGTTGAATTTTACGACTGATACCAGTACTTCAAGCTTTCAAACGTTTGATAATTACCAACCTGACACCCCCATAAAGTTCAAATGTGTGGCCAATTCGGTCCAACAGTTTAACCTGAAGTAGAAACATATGGACTGATGGTTTAAAAACATACATGTTAGAAAATCAAACCAAACTACGAGAGCAGTTCTAACTTATTTTTGGTGTGAACATCTAATCTACAACTAATTTAGTATCGGCCCTATCGGGCAAGAAATTTTTAACTTTTGATCAAAATAGGGGGTCAAATCTCCACCCCTCTACACTCCCTCCCCATTGCCTCAAACGTTGCCCCCACCCAGGCTGTCTAGAAATCAATATTATTATACCAGTACCAAACAGCATAGAGGAGAGTTAAATATCTTATCTCTGCCCCTATTAGAACAAATGTGAATCCTCATCTATGAGATCCATTCATCTAGTAATATCAATATACCCCCCAATTTTCTTTGAAAAATCAGGGTATGATTTCACCTGGATAAGTGCTGGTTAAGAAACTAATATTGGAACAGCCGTTGTAAGAATTACTATGGAGGAATAGAGTTATGGCCCTGGCTTCGCAACTATTTGAACCAGTCACCTCATTTGAACAAATCTGAATGAGAGTCACCTGGGGAACATCCACACCAAATATGAACCAATTTGGTCTTCCGGTTTCAGAGGAGAAGATGTTCAAAGAATTGTTAACGGACGGATGGACGGACGGACGGACGGATGGACGGACGACGGACGACGGACGAGGAGTGACGACTATAGCTCCACCGGAGACTTCGTCTCAGGTGAGCTAAAAAGCGACTGAGAAATAAATAATGCGATTTTTCAATGTTTGTATTACCCCCTTCCCATTTTGAAGACTAGATCCACACCACGGATTGGAACGATATCATCATTGACTGCATGTATGGACAATGGCGAGTTATGGGAGAGGAGGTACTCATAAGTGAGTAAGCACTTGTCCTCCAATCCCATTGTCTATATAAAAATGTATGTATCATTTCCTATATGTGTTATTGAAATCAGACAAATAAATATGTTTAAAGGTACTCAACCCGTAAAGAGGGTCCCCATCTCAACAGATTCCAACAACAACAATCCGATCAGAGGGTCCTATATTACTATTTCTTTGGCTTTGGGGGTAAAAAATATTTGATTCGAGTCGAGGAACCCATCAAACAAAGCTCAGAGTTATTAGATATTGATTTTTGAAAATTCTTATGTTCTCGAGATGAGTACTTATAACTGCCGTCAATTTGGTAACATGCTCGAGATTTTACGCCAAAATTCTATTCAAACAGACAAGGATGGATAACTCTATAATCAAGTGGTAATAATTGACTACGTACTGGGCCAGTAAGAATTCCCGATAATGAAAAATAATAGATTTCTAAAATCGATATCTAACAAATCTGAGCTTTGATGGGTGACTTCCTCGACTCGAATCAAATTTTTTTGACCCCCGAAGCCATTGAAATAGTAATTGAGAGGAGTTTTATCGGGTTGAGTACCTTTAAACTAATGGCGAGTTAATTGTACAAGGACGTAAACAATGTAAATAGATGGATTTGGGTTCTGAAAGAATGAGCACTTAACGAAAAGTGATTGGAAAATAAGAAAGGCAAAATTTTGAGGACCCCTATTTGAAGTCTTGGAAGACACCACATGGTGAAATGATATGACCCCAATATTAATTGAGGGCTCGACCAAAGGTTAGTTTTTATCAGAATATACATATGTGTTGGTTCCCGAAAGTCTGCATCATGTGGCACTCCACAACAAGCGGCTGACAAATGTTCACTGTTGTGTGTACCCCTACCCCATTTGAGGTCTTGAACACATCATGTACTGAAGGGATTATGAATTCAATATCAACATATATTGTGGCCGAAACTATGCGATATATAAGTATGTGGTAGTTCTATCCGGAGGTAAACAATTTATCTGGGAGGGAGATTGTATGGGGAAAATTAGGATGTAATCCAGTTGGAACTGATTGGATACAATGATATACACATAGTTTCGTTGGAGCTGATTGGACGCAATGCTACACGGATAATGTTGTTTTCGTCATTGATACGCCCGTCGCCGTGAGATTGCAGACGATCTGGAGGTGATAAATTTCGCGCTCAGCAGGGTTTCAATGCTTTTCACGAAGTTTTAACAAATGACAGCATAATGGAAATCGCTTTGTTTTCGAGATAAATGTCTGAACTCCGTCAATTATTTTAATATTTTCGCGCTGACTAAGTTGCTGTACATAAAAAGAGTATTTCTGATAAAATTACATTCAGTATGGCGCATAGAAGTTCAGTCTTAGGACCACTGTATTCCAAAAAGTAATGATATGCTTCTTCTATTTGCCACAATGACAGGGAGGGGACGTTTTAATGTGATTACTCAATTGGCCATAGTTCAAACTACTGCATTTCAATCTTAAACGCGAATGGAGTACTTGTGTATCTATACGTCTGACATGCTGGGTTCTCCAGCTGTCCAATTATTGTAATCTCTGTATACCATTATTGGTTTTTTGAGAATAAACTATTGATTGGTTGATTGATATGCGACACTTATTGTATGTAATAGCAAATAAAATGCGTTGTTGTTGTAATTTGAGGTCTGGAAGCCTGAACACGTATTTAATCACTTAAACAATGTCCCCGGGCTCAATTTTCAGCAAAAGAATTATGTTGGGTCCCAGTATGATCAATTGGGAAATTTGGTAAAATTCTGAACAAAAATATGTAATCTTTCGACCAAAAACGTGTTTGGGGGAGGTGTAGCTAAAATCCATTATTTCGCAAATTGTTCTAAATTTCTGTTAACTTCTTTCTGCACATGCTTGGCAGATAACTGCATCACCATAAGAATTAAATATGTGGGCATTATAACAATATCCATTTGAATGATAATGTTCGAAAAATAATATTTTTGTGAAAAAGTGTGATTTTTCAGCAAAAAATAAATATTTTGGCTCCAAATGGCAGGAAAATCTAAATTAACCAACACTTTTTTTCTTATCAGGTAGAAGTATGGTATGTTGTAGTAATTTTAACCCCAACAATATGGGAAAATAGGCTAGGACACAGCCACAGGGCTCGCTCTACCAAAATCGTTAATTTCTGGAAAAAGTCACTGGAGGGTATCGCTCATCGTCGATTTGACAATAGCCACCACCTATTCCGTTATTTTTAAATTTCTGTCAAATTCTTTCTACTTGTGTTGTCCAGATAACTACTGAGCCATATGCTATATAGTTGGTCACGTTGTTTATAACAAAGGTTTTAGTACTTAACATCGATGTTAATGCATGCAAAATTTACTGTTATCAATAAAATACTTGTTGTTGTTGTAACTGGTGGTCGGAAAGCCTGAACACATCTGTAATCGATTAAACGGCATCTCTGGACAACACTTTCAGTACAATATTCATATTGGGTCCCATTCAGATCAATTAAAAAATGTTTGTAATGACATTATCAAAAATATGTATTTTTTCTTTCGACCAAAAACGTGTTTGGGGGAGGGGTAGCTAAAATCCAATATCTCGCAAACCGTTCAAAATTGTTGTTAACTTCTTCCTTCATATGCTTGTTATATAACTACTACACCATATGACCTAAATATTTCAATATTATTGCAATATACGTTTGAATGATAATGTTCGAAAAATATTATTTTTTTGAAAAAGAGTGATTTTTCAATAAAAAATAAATGTTTCGGCTCCAAATGGCACGAAAATCCAAATTAACCAACACTTCTTGCATATCAGGTACAAATATGATATGCTGTAGTCTTTTTAACACCAACAATGTGGGCAAATAACTTCTGGGAAAAGTCACTGGTGGGTATCGTTCATCGTCAATTTGAGAATAGCCACCACCAATTCCGTTATTTTTCACTATCATTTTCGTAAAGAGTATATATATCTCCTTTAAATAAAGTTAGTTTTAATTTGTTCTACCGTGGGTAGGGGTATCTCGAAAACTAGAGCTCTTTTTCGATTTGGCCGCTGCACTACATGGTCACGTCGGTACAGCACCCTTGTAAAATGTCCAAATGAATTGGATTAACTTGGGTACAGATACGAGGGTTTACTTTTAGCAAACCGCCAAGGCGATTTCCGATCTTGTATATTGGATGGCAACAAGGATATCGTGGATGGCAACAGCTGGTGCACGTGCGTTTCGACAGCTGGCTTGTTTTCAAAACAAAACCTCTAAATAACCAATTGAAAGTCGTCAAATAATATACTCGTGAGATATACGAACGTAAAATAATCAATAATTTGTTCTATAAAGTTGACAACATGTGGAGACAGGACCGAAAAAACTCAGGCTAAATAATGCCACCAAAAAAAAATGTAGTGAAATCCGATATAAAGTAACGAACGTTTCACATTTTTTTTTTACAGCGCGCACGAATACGGACTATTTTGACTATTTCCATTTTAGCGAAGTAGGGAATTCCCCGTAATTCAGTTCGGTCTTGATCAAAAGCTACTTATTCACAATTCGAATTCCGTTCCAATTAGAATCGTTGATATACGACACTGACAGTGAGAGTGCGAGTCAGAAATCAATTGTTGGAAGTGTCGGAAACTTCGAAATTCATTAAACATGTGAATGGACAGCCATCTCTCATGCAATGCCTCTCGCCAACACTGCTTACCATTCATGGAGATCCCATAAACTATTAAAATTATCCTGCTAAAAGTGACAGTTATGTCGAATATTCGAAGCGGAAATCACGTGACGTGAATTTCTCAGAATTGCGCGTAATAAAATAGTTCATGTTTGCAGATCGAGTACATCCGTATATATATAGCCAGGGAAATATTCGTGGCATAATCTACTTAAAACATGCAGTGGGTGTACAGTTGAAGTTGACAAGACAACACGTATCTCGGACCCATGCGATCTGCATGGCAACGCCTGTACCAGAAATCTCAAAACATACGAGAATTAACAGCGGTGTGTATTGGTTGTCCACTAACCTTCCGGTGAAGAATAATGAGCGTTTCGTTTCCCCTGGTCCCCATGCACCCCTTCAACCGGAAGGGCAAATTATAAAGAGTGTTTTGGTCTATGGGAATTCATCTATAGTTAGCAACATAAGTTATAACAAACGAATATAGAATATGTGTTAGCAATTGTGCTAACATGGAAACGGAAACATGCACTTTTGTAAGTTTGGCGTGCAATGTGTGGCATCTTCCCCTAATAGATCATGCCATGAATCTCTATACTGGCTACGCCCGTGTCAATATACGGCCGCAGCCAGAGTGGAGATTCATGCCACGATCTACCCATGCATACCCCTACATTGTGGGTGTAAATTGTCAATAAATCATATCATATCTACTCACTGTGACAAAAGTATATAACCTTCAACTCCAAAGTTTAAGTGAATAGCAATGTTCAGACATAAAGTTAAACATAGTTGTGATTGCTTGATTATTAACACGTTCCGGGGATCAACATTAGGTCGATAATTGCATGAACTGCATACTTATATACGGATTCTCTGTACTTTGAAAGGGTTACGCAGTTGCCAAGCTTTTTAGTTTTAACTTTGCACAGAAACGCTCTTTATTTGAACATGTCATATATGATCCAACAAAGAACGCTGTGAAGGTTTACATGCTGTAAAAATAACATTTTTAATAACCAGGCTTCAATTGTGGACGATTCGCCCTTTTTCTTCATGAATATAGCCGATGGTAGTTCGTCTACATATATGTGTGGAGTTTAAGCGTACGTACGCCGTCCATGCGGTATATACAAGAGGTCCGGACTGTCTGTCATTTTTTTGCGGGCAGTACATTGATATTCTGGCGACCTATGTATTAATATAAAGTGGGGCTTCTGTGCGACCGCATGCAAGTCCTTGTATGTGCGAGTCTTCGTGAGACCCCCGTACTGTTCTGCCTTATAACATCCCCCCATATGGACACTACATGCGCAAGGACGTGGCTAGAGGGTATCCGTTGGGAGTGTGTCCACCTTGGGAAATTCCAACTGCACCCCCCCCCCCCCTCTGAATCAGAATCAGACCAAATTGCACCCGGTTCTATATTCCCGGTATGAGAACATTCAGATAGTTTAACCTGAAAAATTGCATAAATACTGACATCTAGTGGTCTAACTCCAGACAAATGCACACAGCTACGGGCAAGAGACCAGGACACAACGGGCTAACCTTAGTTGTGAGAAAGTTTTGAAAATTACACAAGAAAATCGCAAATCGTAGCATCTAGACTGGCCTCTACTGAAGCGATGTTTGAGGTTTATTTTCATCCTATGTTCTGACTAAGTTTTATGATGAAAATATCATATCGGATACTTTATTAAAGTATATATAATATCGGAAGAAACCCTCTTAGCATATTGCCTTTGTGGATGCATCGGTGCAGAAGTTCACCTCATCTCCTATATATATGTCATTTCCAACTGACGACAATTCCAATGACAATGTTGACCAAATGTATGACAATATTGTTTTCTTAAATTAACTAGCAGTTTTTGACTGGCAACGGGGGAGGGACCAGGCAGGGCCGTAAATCCTGGGTGTGTGTGGGGTGTCACCCCCCCCCCCATATCCAGGTAGTTAGTTCGTCGGGCAGTTGTCGGGCAAAGACAGTGTAACTTGTTCATACAAAGCCCTGTAGTTGCAATCATGTTTCTGAAAACTGCCCGACATAATTTTAAAATAGTGCTCCTGGAGTGACAGTGGAGTCTGAGTTTGCCCAACAGCAGCATTCATGTGTGTACATACAATTATAGCAGCTTAATGGGATGCAATAAATCAGCTATAACTGTGTTACATATATATGGTGTTACCCAGTGCTAAAATTGTGATGGCCATTCCTTGTAAAATTTATTGTAATATAATGCTCAACAACATGGTCATCATATTAACACCAGATACCACAGAGTGAGCCATAAAAAATGCCACAGTTAAGCTACAGTAAGGCTATACATGTGCCAGAATGTGTCTTATCTAACTAAGTGACAACTCATTTATTAATGGGAGACTTTCAATTCACATAAACCATAGGGGTCTTTGAACTCACTTTTAATGGCAGAACTATCAAATTAGTCCAGCATCTAGTATAGCATAACATGACCCAATTGAGTGTATCCAATATTAGCGACGAAAAGACAAATATATACTTCATTCGAGAATAAATTTCTCATCATGGATGAACCATTATCAAAGAAACCCAAAATTCAGAGAAATCGAACTTATCGGCACACAAAGTTAAATGTAAAGATGTAAATGAAAGGTAGGCGAATTAAGATTGGCGAATAATTAGTAATATGCTCTCTATATAAAGTTTGTAACTGATTTAGTTTAAAGGTACTCAATCCGAACAGAGGGTCCCCATCTCAACAGATTCCAACAACAACAATCCGATCAGAGGGTCCTATATTACTATTTCTTTGGTTTTGGGGGTAAAAAATATTTGATTCGAGTCGAGGAACCCATCAAACAAAGCTCAGAGTTATTAGATATTGATTTTTGAAATTTGTTATTTGCTCGAGATGAGTACTAATAATTGCCGTCAATTTCGTAACCTGCTCGAGATGTGTACACCAAAACACTATTCAAACAGACAAGGATGGATAACTCTAAAATCAAGTGGTAATAATAACGCAATTTTGACTGTCTTCTGGACCAGAAAGTATTCCCGATAATGAAAAATAATAGATTTCTAAAATCGATATCTAACAAATCTGAGCTTTGATGGGTGACTTCCTCGACTGGAATCAAATATTTTTGACCCCCGAAGCCATTGAAATAGTAATTGAGAGGAGTTTTATCGGATTGAGTACCAATTAAGATTGGCGAATAATTAGTAATATGCTCTCTATATAAAGTTTGTAACTGATTTAGTTTAAAGGTACTCAATCCGAACAGAGGGTCCCCATCTCAACAGATTCCAACAACAACAATCCGATCAGAGGGTCCTATATTACTATTTCTTTGGTTTTGGGGGTAAAAAATATTTGATTCGAGTCGAGGAACCCATCAAACAAAGCTCAGAGTTATTAGATATTGATTTTTGAAATTTGTTATTTGCTCGAGATGAGTACTAATAATTGCCGTCAATTTCGTAACCTGCTCGAGATGTGTACACCAAAACACTATTCAAACAGACAAGGATGGATAACTCTAAAATCAAGTGGTAATAATAACGCAATTTTGACTGTCTTCTGGACCAGAAAGTATTCCCGATAATGAAAAATAATAGATTTCTAAAATCGATATCTAACAAATCTGAGCTTTGATGGGTGACTTCCTCGACTGGAATCAAATATTTTTGACCCCCGAAGCCATTGAAATAGTAATTGAGAGGAGTTTTATCGGATTGAGTACCTTTAACAGTGCACAATTCAAAATATTCCAATATATTCACCATGGATACATTCTCATTGGATCTGCCTTTCACAATGTAAAAATATATACATGTATTGTAACTTTTGAAGTATGTGGTGTTATTGTTCAGAATCAGCCTGTGTATATTCCAAGAATTCCTTTTAAGTTCAAAAGAAATTATCTTCTTCGTGGTGAGTACACGCATTGTTTTCTAATCTCATATAGCATTGATATAGTGCTGAAAGAGTATGTCAGGTCAGCTCAATAGCTCCATGCCTAGTTCTGGGGTAGGCCAACGTATGTAGACAGTACCCATAATTCAATGGGGGGGGGGGTCGGGGGAGAAGGGAGAACCCCAGAAAAATCGGGCAATTTGGTGGAGACGTCGGGCAAAGAAGCGATACACCCCCCCCCCCCAATATTTTGGGGAAGTTACGGCCCTGGGACCAGGACACAAGCTTTCCAAGTGTTGGAAATTTCCAACCTGTCACCCTCCCCTAAGGTAGGAAAATTTCCAACTGATGACCATTTCAGTCCAAAATTTTGACCAAAATATACAAATATTGGTCCAAAAACAATTAATTCCCCCCAATAAATTGTTTGAAAATCAAACTACAAGAACATTTTCAACCTATTGTTGGTGTGAAATTTCCAACTAATGTTTTGGCAGGTAAGAAATTTCCAACTGTTGAAAATTTTCACCAAAGTTGGGGTTGAGACGCCCCCCCCCCCCCCCCCCCCCCCCCCCCCCCCCCCCCCCCGTCGCCACGTCTCTGTACATGCGAGGTCCGGTCCGGTCTGGCATGTGTTTAGTGACACGGATCGCTAAAAAAAAGAAAGTTATCTTTCTATGCTCGACTGCACTGTTTGTCTTTTACGATGGTATTCGTGTTGTTCTTTTCTGTGTATCCTTGTCGGTTGTAATTCAAATGCTGGTTTTGACCAACTTGAAATAAAATATTTGATTTATAAAACGCATATACCAGATGGTTTTACAGATATCAAATAAGTTTTAAAAAAATTCCACGTGTACCTATAAATCCAACTGCATGTCGCTGTTTGTGAAGCACTCGTGTACTGAACAAAGTGGAATGCTGCGAAGCGCAGATTGTCTGGGTACAGTAGCCGACAAAACTAATTGACAGCGTTTATAGTGATGGTATCAGTATATTAGTAAATGTTCGCATGCAGACATTGAAAAATCACTTACTGTGTTGAGGTTTAACGTCTGCGGTTGCGCCGACCACGCATCGCCACTAAATAAACTGTGATTTGCCTTGAGGAGAGAGGACACTCCTGGAACGGCCCCGGGCTGGTTAGTCGAAATTTGTGATGACCACGGGTCACTTGCTGTGGCGTAAATGCTTTGACTGGCGTTCTGTAAACTAGTTTGCGGATTATCCGTTAACGTGAGGTACACCCAGTTTAACAGTTGTGCGGGTTGAAGAACTGAAGCACTTGTATCAAGTGTAGCTAGCGAGGCCATTCCATGTCCTCTCTCCGTTGAAAAAGTAGGTGGTCTGGCATAATCAGCACCGAACTTCCGAAAGTTTTACCCTGTGTTAATACGCCCGTCAATCAAAGTCTACACGAAACAGCTGCGCTCCGCCTATACAGTGAATACCTTGGCATCGGCCGCTGCAGGATCGGATTACTTTCACAGAACACCATGAAATGGTTGTTATAGAAACAATCTGCAGAGTGTACATATCTGCTAGTGTCGGGTGCTATCCCAATTATATCACGTTTAACGGTTGCATACTAATGTCAACGTAAGAGGGGCGCCCCGCAATGACTTCCGAAGCTTCTTGAAAAGGTGCAATTATTTCAGAGTAATAAAGGACTTCTTATTGAGTTTTTATGCGATTGGCATAACAACATACTTTCTTGCCGCTAACAAGGGCTAGCATTAACTGCAGACCCATTGTCCCCGCGATTAGCATTACTTGCGAACACAACCTTGCAATGTTTCTTCCAAAGTATGAGCACTATTTCTTCTGTAACTTTATATATAGGGTGCTAAATCAAAGTGAAATCAGAGGCTGTGTTCGAGATCAGGTTTCAGAGGCGGTACCCAAAGCCAAAGTTGGAAAGTGGCGAGACACGCACGCGCCATACACCCCTGCCCCTGCATGCCCCCTCCCAACTTTAGCCAAACTTTCCAAAAGATAAGTTAAAATTACTCTGGTAGTTTGATTTTGCAACCAGTATGCTGAAATGGTTATCTAACTTGGGAATTTGGTCTGGTTCAATGGGGGTGTGAGTCTGCTGAAGGTTGAAGGTTGACGCCCACCAAGGGAGACCCTCGACAAGACCTATAGCCATGTCCTTGGGGCAAAGTTTTGCTAACAAAAATGAATATCGCGTCTAGATAAAAAAGAAAAGAAAAGAAAACCTGTTTAAATACGGTGTTTATTTCAACTTAAATGTGGTCATGCACATCCGTAATTCCACTGATCTTGGCCAGGCTTATATGGGACTCCGTTCAGGATTATATGGGACTCCGTTCAGGCTTATATGGGACTCCGTTCAGGCTTATATGGGACTCCGTTCAGGCTTATATGGGACTCCGTTCAGGCTTATATGGGACTACGTTCAGGCTTATATGGGACTACGTTCAGGCTTATATGGTACTACGTTCAGGCTTATATGGGACTCCGTTCAGGCTTATATGGGACTCCGTTCAGGCTTATACGGGACTCCGTTCTTCTATTTGTTAGCTATTCGTAGTGATATCAATAATTTTTTTGTTTTTAATTGATTAATAAAACATACATGGCATATCACACACACACAGTAGCATCATATATTTCAAGGGCGATGGGGGACTATATCTCACAGTCGCAAACACACAGTCTCACACTAGTCTGGGCGTTGAAGCAATGGACCTAGAACAAATTGATGACAAGCTGTTTTTTTTATGTCATTTTGTCGGGCAGAATCTGGGAAACAACATATCAAAAATCCGCTGAAATCCGCTTTGGGGAAAATTTTCTAGAGTATTTGGAAAAAAGTTCTATTTGTGTTACAACAATTTCAATTTGTTTATTTCACTCGTTTAAATCACATGAGATATACGAGGAACATAATAAATTACATAACAAATTGATTTGTGGTATTGGACACTATTGGTGTAAATGTCTCATTGTGGAATAGTTGTGGTTTCCAATATTAGTTCTATTTTTCGTATAAATTGACTCAGTTTTCGTAGTATAATTATTTCATCACTTGCATTTAATTTCTTGAAAGTGAAAGTATTATCAAAATGGCAATATAGTTGGGAAGTATAAATATCGGCGTTCAGACTGCAACGCATCACATACCATAATATAATGGTACTCATCACCAATTACATTTTGATTACACTTTTTACATAACCTATCTTTGAGCAGTATATCATTCCACGACACTGTTTCCATTGGTAAATGGTGATTTGAACATCTAAATCTCAACAATGCCAGTGCGTCTGCTTTGGGCAATTTAATTAAATAATTCTCTAATTTCATTTGATCTTTGAATATTTTGTAATTCCGGCATTTACTTTTTTCGTCAATCTGTTTACGCCATTCTGTGCTGTATATGTCTTGTAGTGAAATTTGACTCGTTCGTTTTAACCATTCAATATTGATATCCACCGAACCTTGTGTGGTCCATTGGTATGTAAGACCGCATTTTGTCAACAATTCTCATACTGATATAATACTCGAGATATTTTTAATTCTCGTGATGAAACCAATTTTGCCCAAAAACATATCATTCGTATGTCTATTTCCGTTTAATTGGGGAAACACGCCAGTTTCTCCGTATACCATACACGTTGATGTGCTGCTTTTCAATCTAAGAATATATTTTAGAAACTGCATGCAATTGAAACTTCTCTAGTTTTTCAACATTCTGATAGCCACACACCTCACAGCCATATAACAGAATGGTTTTAATCGTTTTTTGGAATAGATCAATTTGCATCTCGATTGATATGTTGAATTATGTTGCATTGTCTTTGAAAAGTTGTTAGACTTGTTAAAGACTATCCCCAAATATGTATATTCATTTACAAATTCGATTTTATGTCCCTTTATTACCACTTTCGATCGTGGTTTTCTACCTTCTCCTAGCATCATAATTTTTGTTTTATTTGTGATTATATTAAGTTTCCAAAAATCACAATAATCCGAAAATACTTTCAGTGCACCTCGCATATCTTTCATTGTCTCGGCAAATATCACTGTATCGTCTGCGTATAACATCAGTAAAAATCTTAAAATAATAGTTTAATTCCTCTTTTAGTTCCAACTCAATATAATTTAATCCTATTTTATTTGAAAGTAAGAAATCTTTTAAATCGTTAAGATATAGAGAAAATAAAAAAGCAGAGACGCTCTCACCCTGCAACACACCAGAAAAAGCATTGGTAGCATGAGGATAAATCGCTGCCAATGCGTACCATCGATTTAACTCTGCTATACATGTTTCGAATATATCGAAAACAGCGACCGTTTATCCCGACACTCACCATCTTCTGCCAGAGACCCGCTCTCCAAACAGCATCGAATGCCTGTTTAAAGTCAATAAAAGTACAAAATAGTTTCATTCCATTATCTGTATATATACTTGCAAGTAAATGCAATGCAAGAATGTGGTCAAGGGTTGAAAACCCTTTCCTAATGCCAGCTTGTTCACTTCCAATAAGATTTTCATTTTCAGCGTATTTTCCAAGTCGGTTATTGAGAATTTTTGTAAAATGTTTTCCAAGACAGCTCATAATAGTTATTGGGCGATAATTTTCTGGTGCCCTCGGGTCTCCCTTATTTTTATATACCGGCACAATTATCCCAGTTAACCATTTATCTGGAATTATTCCAGTTATAAAAATAAGGTTAAACCAGTTTACATATAGGGGTAGCATCATATCAACTGTACATTTTATATGTTCATTTCGTATGTTATCATGTCCAGATGATTTCCCGTTCTTAAGGGTCGATACTGCATCTTTAATCTCGTCACGCGTTATGGGCATGTCTAATATATCATTTTCTTCTTCTATATATATATTCAACATAGAAATCATCATCATATTCAAACATGTCGTTTATATAAACTACCGGTGAAGATTTACGTTTTAAGCTCAAAAGATCCCAATACATTTTTGGATTCGTTAATCTAGTGTCCTTTAATTTTTTTGACATTTTTTTCTTATATATGAATACGCCTTTTCTCAATGTACATTTATATCTTTTACAGACGAGCTTAAACTCGCGTCTTTCATTTTCTGTTGAATATTTATTACAGCGTTTTCGCGCTAATTTATAATGTTTTCTAGCTAATTTACAGGTTTTTTTTATCAAACAATGGCTTTTTCTACATGTATTTTTTGGTTCGGATTTAATGTTACAGATTCCAAAACTGTTCGTAGCTGCGATAGTAAATATATCTTCTACGGTAGTTCTACCTTTTGAGCGATATCATTCGACGTTTCTCCGGTGAATACATCCGGATTATCAGTAAATTTTTCAATAAGAGAAGTTACTTCGCTCAGAGCATTTGGGTTCATATTGGCAGGGGGGGGGGGGGGAGTTTTTTTTCCGGGCACGTATGCCGGGTGGGTGGGTGGTCCATAGGACCAACAAACATTTTTTTCCGCAACTCAAAAATATTTTTTCTGCAAGTCTTTTTGACTGTTTTTGCAATGCGTTTGGCTTAAAACGCATCAATATGTCAATATTAGCATATAAATGACAAATTTCATGATGATCAGACAAACAGTATAGCCTGTAGCCCATGCTAATGGATTGAATTTTGAAATCCAAGATGGCTGCTGACAGCCATGTTATTTTCGACCGAATGACCCCAAAATGACTTGTTCCTATTTACATGTCAATGTTAACATCCATGACTAATAGTATGAACAGAAATTCATATACAGCTGTTTACAGTGAATTTTCCCCCTCAAATCTCTGTTTTAGTGTTAAAAGAGGGGTGGTTGTCCAAAAATGGTTGGAAAAAACTGCCGAAAACGGAAAAAAATTTGGACGTGGGGGTGGGTGGGTCACAACAAGGGTCGAAAGTAAAAAATCAGCATACGTGGCTGCAAATATTTTTTCGACTCCCCCCCCCCCCCCCCCCCCCCCCTGATATTTGCGTGAAATAAATTATTCCCTAATTCCTTACATAAAATTCTCGTTCGAGTTTTGGTATACTTCGATTGCAATTGGTTGTTACAATTATCAAACTTTTCTAATTTAAAGGAAAGGGTTAAGAATACCGGACAGTGTGCATCGCTGAAAATATTGGAAAATTCCATTACACAAAGATCTTGAACATTTTGCACGAAATGCATTGTCGAAACAAAATAATTGATCAGACTTGCATTTGTTCATGTACGCTTCCCTTCCATATCAGAATCAAATAGTCCATTCAATATAAAAAGACCATTGCCTTCACAACGTGTTGCAAGTCGGCGCCCAAATGCATTCACAGTATCACTGTCGGATACCCGTTTATGTTCGGACATTCCAAGATGGCGGCGCCCACTAAAGCAGATAAACAGTAAGTGTATATATTGTCTCCAAGCAGCAATCAACGACATCTTTCGGTGATACACTTTGAAACAGTTAGGTAGGAATGTGTATGCCCAAAACATACGTAACACGCCTTTCGCATGGCAGGCATGTGAATTGTTGTATTTGGCGTGTCAAGTCGTCATAATTTTTCGAAATTTTATCGAGGCGGCGAAATGTTCGCTTTTTCTGGCCCTGGGCTCATGGATCCGCAAATTTATGTATTGTTGTGGGTAGATTAGGTCACCACACATCTTCGGAATGCAAAACCGGCGATATTTTTATTGTCTAACTCAGAAAAACGACCTTTGAAAATTTCAAAATGTTCAGGTTCGGATTCGCAACATTCGCGATGTTTTGTTCAGGTTCCGACACAATTTTCGTTCAGGTTCGGACAAATTTGGTTCAGGTTCGGACAATTTTAGTTCAGGTTCTGACGCATCTAAACCTTACCTATAAATGACATGCCGAGGTGCAGTCGCGATCTTATTGTGCGAGTTATTAACGAACATGCATTGTTAATTTGTTATATCTAAATATGTCAGCTGAAATTTCCAAATATAGGTGGTAAATTCTCCGAATTAATGGGATAAAAGCCACAGTTAAATATTCTCGAGCAATGTCTACTATAAACCAGCTAGTGGGAATTATTACATTTTACATATGAGCAACAGTGGTATTATTACTTATCTTCTGAAATATCGGGGATACATGGATATTTAATACCTGGTTCTCGATTTTGAACCCCGAGGCGGAGCCAAGGGGTTTCAAAAAGAGACATCCGGGTATTAAATCTCCTGGTATCCCACGATGTTGGCGGAGCTAACGATTTTGTCGCACATCAATAGCTACCATGTGGTGTGCTTTTGATAGGTTATCAGATAAATTCACACCAATCAGCACCAATAAGAATAATTAAGTAGCAGACCTATCGATCCTGTTTTAGGTGACGTCAATTAAGCTCAGCGCGCTAGAACAATGTCACGGTTGGTGAAACTGCTAGTTCAAGGGTAATTCATAACCACGATGTTTCACGTGCTTTTATACGCCCACTGTCAAGAGTTACGGGGACATGGTGCATGATTTAAACGTGACGTTGTTGTCAATCAGATTGTTAGTTACAACCGGGTGTGGGGACAAGCGTTGTTTGTTATATGTTTCCCTATATGCACTAGCTGTAATTTTAAATGACATACGATGCGCTCTCTTTCGCCAGGACCTTGGCATGGATAATAACTTTCAAACGTTATCTCACTGTATAATACTTCTGTTTAAAAAAGGTACACAATTATTGACGTGTGTATTATCAATGGAACTACGCGAAAGTCCGCGGAAGACTGAAAATAGATTATTACTGCGATAAGTTCTAAAGAAAAACAAATGATCCCGTTTTATTACGTATTCAGTTATTTGTTAATTGGGTTTCTGTGTGTAATATTTAACCATTGGGTAGGCACTATTCTCTTAAGCGCATGAAGGAAATTTTCCACCAAAATTTGGAGATGCTTAATTTGTCAATGGAACAGCTGATATTGTTTTCATAAGTTTCGCAACTTCGGCGTCTAAATTCTTGTTTCGATAAACAAATACTTGTAGTTTTGCAGAATTGCTTACCATAAGCATAACATACAGAGAACACATATGGTTTCTCGAATAATATATTCCTGAAATATCGCCGCTCGTGAAGATTCGCATATTGCAGGTATTATTCGGCAAACCATAGGTATTCTCTATGTTCGCATATAGCGCTGAATAGAACGCAACATGTGCATGTTCGGGCTCTAATTAATAGTCCTGCATAATAGTCGTGTGACAAATGGTTAACTTGTAACTGGATTCAACATTTAGAAATGAGGCAAAACACATAAGGCTTATATTGAAAAGAATATGTTTCGTGTGAATACCCAAATATATCATCAAATTATTGATACAAAACATGGTATATATTGTATATCTATCGGCAAGTATTTATGGGCAAATTGTGGGAACAGCTATATAATCACATTCATCGTATTAGCAGTCTAACAAAATAGAGTTACTGTTCGTGGCTCGTTTCTGCCTGGGAATATATTGTTAATAGAGACTGGGGTAAATACATCATTACACGGCTTGTTGGGGGGGGGGGGTCGCCTCGGGGGATACGGGCCTCTACCGGGGCGTACCACACAGTATCCCCCTCAAAAAGCCGTGTAACTTATATTATGGACAGTTATCTGCTCACCTACGTGCGGCGACATTCGTGGCATCGTATGTGGTTGTGGAGGGGAATCACGTGATCGCATACATCTCACACGCATAAAATAAGAAAGTCCGCCCAAATTAATGTAAACATATTTTATTCCAATCATAATAACATATATACATTTGACAAAGTGTTGACAATAAAAACAGAATAGGATAAATGATTGTTGGATTGGAAAAGGGATTAAACAACAAGCCCAAGGGCTTTTGTTAAGTTTGCTCCTTTTTTTTTTCGCGCCCACTCTTCATTAAGTGTAGAGGGGGGGGGGGGTCAGACGGGAAGGAATGGAAATATTATAATAATAATAGTAATGATGATGTTATGATAGACAGGAAGATGTTGGTGTGTGTATATTGTTGACTAACAAGTTGGTTCATCGTTCATTTTTTTTGGGGGGAACTTTGTAATTTCGGCCGACAATTGCGTGTCTGTAAATAATCTCAGCTTAAGATGGCTTAACCAATTCATAGAGCAGGTCGTCACATTTGAGCATCATGTGGGTGTGTGTATATTGTTGGTTCATCGTGTGAAGTTGCTTTGTAATCTCGGCCGACTATTGCGTGTCTGACACAGCAAAACAAATAATCACAGATTAATGTAAATCACCTGGCTTAGACAAATTATTTCGTAAAGGTTCAGACAGGCTTTGTGGGGATTAGGTATACCTCCATCTGATAAATAAAATGCTTATACATCGCATTATCTAACATCAAAACTACAGACACCGCCATATTATTTTGTGAATTTAATACAAGATTCAGACAAATTATAATATCTCACATAAAATAACTCGGTATTGTTTGTATCATTTTTTTTGTTTAATTTATTAATCGACAGTCTACAAATAGTTTAACTAGTTTATATACCAATTATGTGGGTGCAGATGTTGATGTTTTGTTTTTAGGTATTTATTCTCGAAAAAATATATATATTTTCATAACATATTCTAACACACACTATCGACAACCTAAAAAAATGCTGCTGGAAGAGATTATGAAGTTTTTATGTTTATGCATAGTATATGGCATATACCAATGGATTGTTGACAATGATCAACACGAGGCCAATACTGAACACGAGGACAATACTGATGAAAGTGATGACGCTTACAATGAAGATGATGACCTGCCTATTTTTCACTGGGTTGGTCTTATCAATCAACGGATTCATGCTGATGGTGACAATGGCCAGGATGACAGGGACTCTGACCAGTGGTCAGTATCCTCTGACAACTCTTATCTGGACGTAGAGGCTGACTACTGGACCACCAGTTCCCAATCGTCGTGGTCGGATTCTGATTCAAGTACAGGCAGCTACCATGCATTGGGGCATTGAAATTGAATTGGATACAGAATATGCAGATCTAATGGATAGTGCCTATTCATCAGAGGAAATGTCGGACGATTCTGTCGACTGGTAGATCTAAAAATAATACTCGGAAGAGCTGTTGATTGAATTGTGTTGTATAATATATTTTTATGTTATCAATAATAAATATATGTATAATCGATTATCTTTTCAATAATAATATCTCGCTGGGTTCTATCGTGGTAAAAATCTTTTGTTTGACAAGAGATTTTCCACTCAATGTTTGTCACAGACCTACGTCATAATACTCCCCCCTCCCCTCCTCCCCATATCCCACCTTCACATCTCACATCAATTACCCGCACCTATTCATGCGCGTACACAATGTGTACGTGTCGGAGCACAAGACATCCAAATAAGGAGTAAAGTTTAGTATTAGCTCATAGTAAAGCAACGCTCTTTATTCATCTTTCAACATAAATGACACACTTACATTATCGAGAATTATTGGAAGAGCGTACGTTTATAGAGTTATTGTTCTTAGAACGAGAATCGTTAGTCGGTTATTTTAAAAAAGTGTTGCTAAAAAAGGGGGGTCGAGGACCCCGCCCCACCATGTTTTAGGGAAGTTACTCAGATGATGTGTCAGCGAGCCATTTTTTCATAATACCAACCTTCGGGACGTCGTAGAGGGAATAATCAACGGATTTCACAGCGAAAATTACTAAGCCTATTATCCCTGTAGTTTCCCTAGTGTTCATAACCCAAACATCAAGGGTTGCGTGTGTGATCACCTGTACATATTATCAGTTTATCGAGCTATTCATACTTACGCCAAAGTAAGTAATCTGTACATATTAGCAGCTTATCACGTGATCAGTAAGTGCGCCAATCGGGTATCCACCGATGCCTGCAATGTTTTATTTGCAATAATTGGACATTATACTCTCACGTAAATAACAAGGAGCGTTTATTCATTACCTCTCTATCACGATGAAGTTATTAAGCATCGTGTAGCACTATTTCACCAAAGGTCACATGTTAGACGTACACACGTATACATACGTAATATCAGACTAAACAAAGCTGTTGATATGTTTCTTTCATCTTTTATATGATAGCGCTATATGTTATATACTCGATAGACCTAGTTACAATCACAATCGCACATAAGCGAAACAAACGCTCTTTATTTAAATAACAGGGATGCTACTCTAACAGTCTTAGTTTTTCCAACAAAATAGTTATCAAATTCGATCACCAATAGAACTGTCTGTGAAACAACTATGGGAGGCCCTTTTCACATTTATTATTTATTTACGCTTAAGCGCAAATATTTGCGCTTAAGCGCAAATAACCTCTATCATTTGCGCTTAAGCGCAAATCATTTGCGCTTAAGCGCAAATAGATCATATTTGCGCTTAAGCGCAAATGATTTGCGCTTAAGCGCAAATAAAAATTAATATTCATTGAATTAATTTTAAATGGCACAGGCCTAAACACATCACTCAAGTCTATATACCGGTAGGCCCACCATATGAGGGAAGCAATCCCCCAGTAACCCTAGATCCCTTTTATGACATGGAAATGGTATAGATCTGTGCAGGATATGTCTCATTTATAAAATATACTTGATCTCTGTGATGGAGACACACATTCTTGGGGACAGGGATGCTGATAATATGAAAATAGGGTTTTTCCCCCTATTTCAAGTCAATAAGTACACAATATGAAGGAAGCAAGCCCCCCGGTAACCCCTAATTCAATTTTTATGGCCATAGAAATGGTATATATCTGTGCAGGAGATATCCCTTTAATAAAATATACTAGAGCTCTGGGCGTGAGACACCAATTCCTGGGACACCAGGGACAGAGATGCTGATATGCATATGGAAATATGTTTTTTCTTCAACTTCGAGTCTGTATGGGGCTATTACTATGGGCCCATCATAATATACTATGCCTCAGTATGAGATGGACTCAATCATTCACAATCAGAGGGAAGTAACTTAGTAAGGGAGTGTTAGGTACAAATGATTTGCGCTTAAGCGCAAATAAATTGATAGACACATATTTGCGCTTAAGCGCAAATATTTGCGCTTAAGCGCAAATAAATAATAAATGTGAAAAGGGCCTCCCATAAACAACGATGACTTATAACAATCTTTAACTTATTTATCGATCTATGCTAGAACATGGCCGCAACAAAATCATGACCATAACAAAAAACATTACCTTACCATTACGCATGAATATAAATTTACCATGCGTAAATACTGTCAGATTATCGTCTGATGAGCAAATCCGATGTTTACATTATACTTAATCTCAGGTATGACTAGAATTGTATCATGTGTGTACACACACACATATATATATATATATATATATATATATATATGGTCATAGCGTGACGAGCAAAATGTGATGTTTACACACTTAGGCTATGGACAAACAATACATCTCGCATATGTAGTGGAGTGGCATTGTACTTCATTGTGAATTAAGTCACTCTGTGTTATGTGACCATAAACCTGTTACACATTAGCCATTGGTTTATTGTAATTTAATGAAAATTTTACACATCGTGATTGCTTTCAAAAATAGTGCAACTTACCTGTTGGTAATACACGAATGAAGAGCGTTTAACTGATACGAAATTACTACACGAATGAACTGAGTCTTGACATTTATATTTCACATCTTTCTTAAATGTACAGATATAGACATAGTGTTATACAGTCTTATATGTACACACGCTACGACACCATTAAAGGTGGACAATACACTCACGATGTGACAACATATACAGACATAGGCATAGCGTTATACAGTCTTCTATGTACCAACGCTATGACATCATTAGAAGGGGCAATACACGCAAGGAGTTAAAGTGACACGAAACAAGGGACGTTATGTAATATTGGTGTGTGAATATTAAAGGAGCACAATGCGCTCTAAAGGGACACACGGCACTCATTTTGAATGAATGTTAAAGTGACACGAAACAAGGGACGTGGTGCAATATTGGTGTGTGAATATTAAAGGAACACAATGCCCTCTAAAGGAACACACGGCACTCATTTTGAATGAATGTTAAAGTGACACGAAACAAAGGACGTGATGCAATATTAGTGTGTGAATATTAAAGGAACACAATGCACTCTAAAGGAACACACGGCACTCATTTTGAATGAATGTTAAAGATATACAATAAACGCACTGGTGTTTGAATATTAAAGGAACACAATGCACTCTAAAGGAACACAAGGCACTCATTATGAATGAATGTTAAAGAAATACAATAAACGCACTGGTGTTTGAATATTAAAGGAACACAATGCTCTCTAAAGGAACACAAGGCACTCATTATGAATGAATGTACAAGAAACACAATAAACGCACTGGTGTTTGAATATTAAAGGAACACAAGGCACTCTAAAGGGACACTAGACACTCATTATGAATGAATGTTAACAATACAAGCGCAGTGGTTGAAAGTTAAAATGACACAGAACAATATTTAAAGTTCAAATTTTCGGGCTCTTAATGTACCATTTATGTATCGTTTCTCACTCTACAATTACCCAATAATCCACTCACTCTCTCCCCGCTTATAGATATATAACGAAAACGAGAATATCATGTTGATGAAGCTTATTGAAATTTAATCGTTGTCTGAATCTACAGCCCATTCATTATTTTATATCCGTGTGGTCAGTTTGACCATTTTCTTCATGATCATGTTATGTATGTGTGATGTTTTCATTCGATGCTGGTATTCTATTAATCGTTCGTAACTTTTGAGAAAGAGGAACAACAACGACGACGATGATGACGACCACAACAACAACAACAACACCACCACCACCACCAACAACAACACCACCACCAACAACAACACCACCACCAACAACACCACCACCAACAACAACACCACCAACAACACCACCACCAACAACAACCACATCTACTTTGGGGGGGGGCAAAATAACACGGCACCGTCGTTGTCGTTGCCGCCGCCGCCGTTGCCGCCGCCGCCGCCGTAAAATACCGCAAACATGTGTTACATAATACAATTTTGTTTATTATATTAACTATTCACTGTCACTTTCGTCCGAATTGTCATCACTTTCGTCAGAAGTGTCATTTGTTTCGTCCATGAATTTTTCTTTGACCAATGACGGCTATTGTATCTTTTGACAGATATGCGTGCCCAGACACGTTTGATGTTCGCTATCGCATTACTATGTTTAATAGCCGAGACTTCACTTCTCGTCTGACTCTCTTACCGATAAGACCTGTTGATTCCCCGTCTACACAGTGCTTCTCATGCAGACTATTTCATCTACATAAAGTTATCAAACATACGGACTTCTGATCTGAAGTGACAATACAGGACAGATTTTAGGTTATAAGGAACATTTGTATAAAGGAAAACCATATACCGAGACATTTTAGTCAAGTATAAATGAAGCACCAGTGTTCAATTTGCTCTAGTGAGTATGTGCGGAACAATGATTTGATAAGACATGTACAATCTAAGCACACCGAGTTTGTTAACCGACACCCACAACAGCAGCACCAAACAGCAGCAACAGGCAGCAGCATCATCAGCCACAACAACAGCCATTACAGCAACACCAGATACTACAACACCAGCAGGGGAAACAGCAACAAAGCGACATAACATCCTGCTTTGATGATCCAATGGCCAATGTCCAAGAAGATTTTATTTTCAAGCATCCATTCACGGCATGTGTAAGTGGACCGACATCTAGTGGGAAGACGTACTTCGTGAAAACCTTGCTACAAAAGTCTGCCTCAAAAATATCACCCGCACCTGACAGAACAATATGGTTTTATAAATATTGGCAGCCCCTATATGACGAAATAAAGTATACCGTCACCCCTCAGGTCAACTTTATACGAGGAATACCAGCAAACTTGGATTCTCTTATCAACCCCCAGTATAAAAATCTAGTTATACTCGATGACTTGATGCAAACTTCATCAAAAGACCAGAGAGTTAATGATTTGCATTCCGAAGGAAGTCACCATTTGAACTTATCTTTGATAAGTTTGAACCAGAATTTCTACTACAACAAAGATCCAACGCAACGACGAAATTGTCAATATTTGGTATTGTTCAATAACCCAATCGACAAGGGATTAATTTCAACATTATCAAGACAGATGTATCCTGAATGTCCTCAGCGTATGGTGCGAGAGTTTTCGGAAGCGACGAGTGAACCGTACGGTTACCTACTGGTGGATTTAAAAGCCGCAACACCGGACACATTACGTCTGCGACAGAATGTACTAAAAGAGGACACGAACCAACATATGGGTGAATGGAATGGCATGAAATACGATGACAGAGAACACCCAGATGAACAGAATGGGATGAAATATTATACCAACAATATTCAGGGTCAACCTGATAAGATGAAATACGATGACAGAGAACTCCCTGGTCAAGGTATAGCATATAATTATATTGTGCCCCATGGTCAACCTAATGGCTATACTAAGGACATAAGGCCACCTGGTGAGCTCGATGAAATTAATAAGAACCGTCAAGACATAGACATTCGAGAAGACATGTCGTGCCGTTGTAATGACTGCGGGCTTTTGTTCGAAGATCATTATGATGTTCAGAGACACGTACAAAACTGGTGTCAAGAAAATAAGTTAAAACGAAAATTAACTGAGGACACGGATGATAGTCAGAATAAGAAAATTAAATTGAATGAAGATGAAAACTTAAAAAGTTTGTGTGATGAGAGTAGAGATAAAGCACAAGAAGCATGGAGTGATAAAGTGGAAAAGTATAAGGAAAATGGCTTGACAGAGAAAGAAGCAAAAGAACAAGCTGACAAGGACCTTAAAAGTGAACACATGAGGCAATTTATGAATGGTTATGCTTGGACAATATTAGCGTATCTGCAGCTGCGCAATGGGACTCTGCACAACAGAGTCATGGATAAAGTCGATAAATATTTGAATAATGGTTATGAAGATCGTGATGCAGTGAAAATGTCAATATTAAAGTACAAACCGATGCTAGAAAAATTCATGGACGAAACAAATGACACTTCTGACGAAAGTGATGACACTTCGGACGAAAGTGACAGTGAATAGTTAATATAATAAAAAAAATTGTATTATGTAACACATGTTTGCGGCGTTTTGCGGTATTTTACTGCGGCGGCGGCGGCAACGGCGGTGGCAACGGCGGCGGCGGCAACGGCAACGACGGTGCCGTGTTATTTTGCCCCCCCCCCCAAAAGTAGATGTTGTTGTTGTTGTTGGTGGTGGTGGTGGTGTTGTTGGTGGTGGTGGTGTTGTTGTTGTTGTTGTGGTCGTCATCATCGTCGTTGTTGTTCCTCTTTCTCAAAAGTTACGAACGATTAATAGAATACCAGCATCGAATGAAAACATCACACATACATAACATGATCATGAAGAAAATGGTCAAACTGACCACACGGATATAATAATGAATGGGCTGTAGATTCAAACAACGATTAAATTTCAATAAAATTCATCAACATGATATTCTCGTTTTCGTTATATATCTATAAGCGGGGAGAGAGTGAGTGGATTATTGGGTAATTGTAGAGTGAGAAACGATACATAAATGGTACATTAAGAGCCCGAAAATTTGAACTTTAAATATTGTTCTGTGTCATTTTAACTTTCAACCACTGCGCTTGTATTGTTAACATTCATTCATAATGAGTGTCTAGTGTCCCTTTAGAGTGCCTTGTGTTCCTTTAATATTCAAACACCAGTGCGTTTATTGTGTTTCTTGTACATTCATTCATAATGAGTGCCTTGTGTTCCTTTAGAGTGCAATGTGTTCCTTTAATATTCAAACACCAGTGCGTTTATTGTATTTCTTTAACATTCATTCATAATGAGTGCCTTGTGTTCCTTTAGAGTGCATTGTGTTCCTTTAATATTCAAACACCAGTGCGTTTATTGTATATCTTTAACATTCATTCAAAATGAGTGCCGTGTGTTCCTTTAGAGTGCATTGTGTTCCTTTAATATTCACACACCAATATTGCATCACGTCCTTTGTTTCGTGTCACTTTAACATTCATTCAAAATGAGTGCCGTGTGTTCCTTTAGAGGGCATTGTGTTCCTTTTATATTCACACACCAATATTGCATCACGTCCCTTGTTTCGTGTCACTTTAACATTCATTCAAAATGAGTGCCGTGTGTCCCTTTAGAGCGCATTGTGCTCCTTTAATATTCACACACCAATATTACATAACGTCCCTTGTTTCGTGTCACTTTAACTCCTTGAGTGTATTGCCCCTTCTAATGATGTCATAGCGTTGGTACATAGAAGACTGTATAACGCTATGCCTATGTTTGACGCCACATCCGTCCAATCTCGCTACTCTCATCAAGGACGGCCTCGGACAATCGCCATTTCGACCGGTCACATGATCTCCGGTCATGTGATCCATACCCGGAAGAGATTGCACGTCGGCAGACATTTTTGTTCAACAGCGAAACTTCTCTCGTCGTTTTTCATCAAATGTAAGTAAACTGAGTAATGTTTTCAAATAACTTCGGTGCAGTCATCGACTAATGATTTAATATGACCGCGCGGATTGGTTCTTAGGTTCCCTATACGATTTAATTTGATTTACCAGCCGCTTGAATCGGCGCACATGGCTTTCTGCGTTTTCGACGTTTTAGCCCCCACGACCCATTCAGCGATGGGAATGACAAACTTTTAACCTGAAGACCCAGACTTCCCTTGTCATATGTATTCATGAGTCAATTCCGCACCCAAGGGTAGCGTGGTTCCATATCTTCATGATTTTACATATGATTTTTTTCATTCTGAACTTTTAACTTTTTATTCCATCACCCAGGCCCCATTTGGCAATGGTCATTGGACACTTTCAAGTCGAAAATATTCATAACACTGAATTAGTGCCTTCCTTTGTGAATTCCCCACCCAACGGTGTGCCACTTTACACAACTTGACTATTCTACGTTAAATTTTTTTCGTTCTGAACATGAGGCACTTTTCTTGGTCGCCCTAAATGGATCCGGGCCCACTCGCCCCAGGGCCACCTCGCCCCAGGCAGTTTTTGGGGTGAGCTGGCCCAGCTTTCAGGGGCGAGTTGGCCCGGGTATTACATTTGTATTAAAGTTGTAAATAAGTTAATGTATATCAATATATTAATTTCTTAAGTTCAGATTATGATATATTTCAGAGTTATGTCCATCAATTTTGACATTTAGATTACTTTAGGCACGTTTGTTAGTATATCACACTAGTTGGTTTGAACGCGAACCGGCGAATTCACAAATAACAATAATGAAGTTGAAATGTTTTCACTTTCTGGATATTAAAGTTTCTCTTATTCTCTGAGTTCATTTCACTATCTCTGGAGTGTGGGAAACCCTTAGAAGGCGTTATTGTCCCCATTCCTATCAAAACAATAGAAGCAGGTTGTTTACACAGTAACTAGTCGACTAATCACACCTCACACTTCAGAGGGTGAGATGGCTTCAGAACGTGTGATAGATAATCACTTTCATATGCAGACCACATACAGTATATAAGCATATATATAAGTATATAATTAAGTGCAATTATTATTTGACATCATAACCACAAAGATGTTCTGTTGTGTAAAGTGCGGTACGTAGCGAAGTTTAGACCACTCCAACATGCGCTTCAATGTGACGATGGCCTTTGATGCAATGATGCAGAAGACAGACGAAGGGTTCAGTCTTCGCAGCCTCTGCGAGTATGTACAACGGCAGTGGCTCGATTCCAGCACATTTTCAATTGAAAAATGGAGTATATTTCGGCATGACGTGCGGACAAATAATGATCTCGAAGGTGTGTATATTTAATTCAACAAATTCAATGATATTCAACAACATTCGTTCAACTTACTTTAATATTTACTCATTTTTTTCTTCTTCAGACTGGCATCGAAGACTGAACGTCCACGAGCAAGCAAAACGACACCAAACAAACAACTTAAATAAGACATTATCCCTTGGGGCGAGCTGGGGCGAGTGGGCCCTGGGCGAGCTGGCCCGTTTCCGCCCTAAATCCAATTTTGCGATGCCAATTTGAGACTTTCTGGTAAAAATATCAATAACGCTGATTTTATGCCTTCGTGTGTGACTTTCCCCAGCCAGCGGTGTGCCTCTTTCCACAATTTTGTGATTGTACGTTACATTTTTTTAATTCTAAATGGTACAGTTTTCTCGGCGACACCTAGATCATGTTATGATTCTCTACTCTGGCTAACGCCGTAGCATTAGCCAATTTACAGGTTCATGGCATGATCTAGGTAACACCGAATAAAATTTTGCGATGCCAATTTGAGACTTTCTAGTTCAAATTATCAATAACGCTGATTTTATGCCTTCGTGTGTGACTTTCCCCAGCCAGCGGTGTGCCTCTTTCCACAATTTTGTGATTGTACGTTACATTTTTTTCATTCTAAATGGTACAGTTTTCTCGGCGACACCTAGATCATGCCATGATTCTCTACTCTGGATAACGCCGTAGCGTTAGCCAAAGTACAGGTTCATGGCATGATCTAGGTAACTCCGAATACAATTTTGTGATGCCAATTTGAGACTTTCTGGTTAAAATTATCAAAACGCTGATTTTATGCCTTCGTGTGTGACTTCCCCAGCCAGCGGGGTGCCTCTTTCCACAATTTTGTGATTGTACGTTACATTTTTTTCATTCTAAATGGTACAGTTTTCTCGGTGACACCTAGATCGTGCCATGATTATCTACACTGGCTAACGCCGTAGCATTAGCCAAAGTACAGGTTCATGGCATGATCTAGGTAACACCGAATACAATTTTGTAATGCCAATTTGAGACTTTCTGGTAGAAAATATCAACAGCACTGATTTTATGCCTTTTGTGTGTGACTTCCCCATCCAACGGTGTGCCTATTTCCACAATTTTGCGATTGGGCCTTACATTTTTTTCATTTAAAATCACCTGTGGACTTTACTCTTTCTTATTATTGCCACAAATTTTGTATCTCATTGGAGCGTCAATACTGATTTAGACTCATGATCATAATGCATTCACATATTTTGAAAGATGTGTGTACTAATATAAATTTTTGGACAATTCAATGACATGTTTTCCTTTCTCAAATCAAAATCAATATTATAAAGTGAATTATGAGTAGAGCCTGGTTGAAATGCTACTGTGTGGCGAGTCACACTCGTCTTTCGAGCTACTGTTGTCCTAATGCCATACATGTATACCGGTATGTGTGGTGTTATTAATTATTTGTATTGTGCAGAGGTGAAAATATGCTCGTAAACCTCCATAGTAAACATTTTACACCAAGCTCTCATCATAAATGATAAGCATTAATTGTTTTTAGTCAAATGTGAAGGACTCAATGTTGGTACATAAAATTTGCAAACATCAGAGCTGTCTTTTTCACAAATCACTCGGATTAACCAAACACTGTGAAAAATGACAACTTTATAAAAAATATAGCCTGTATATTTGTGTGACAGCATCAGTTTGACCTACCAGCATCATAGCAATTCAGCAGGACCGACCAACATCATAGCAGCCTAGCAGGACTCGTGATCAGGGGTGAGTGTTATTTGTTTGTGTGGTCTTTTGTTGGTTTCATAATCCTGAGAGAGAAAGCAATGCAGTCTGTTGGAAGTAATTGGAATGCAACTGGTGCCAATGATTCCATACAATTTGAATCGGGACACGCGATATTGAATCAAATCAGATGAAAGATTCTGAATCACATCGAATTTGTCTGCAGGGCCCTAATTGAAACAAACGAATACAATAATGTACAAGCAATGGATTAAAGTGATGTGTAGGGTAATCCAATAGAAATGGAGAATATTCATGCTCAAAGTTGTTCTTTTTAAGAATATTAATCCAAATTACCAACACGCATCGTCATTCTGATATATTAATTTAATGCTCTGGATGGCGAAATCATTTGTGTTAGTTTGTTGACAATTGTTGCGTCCCATATTCAGATGTAAATATTTACAATTGAGCGTTGTTTTGACAACGTTTTCTCTTGAATGGTATGGTCGATTTCTTTGAAATTTTCGACGATGTTAGTAGAATGCTACATTCTCCAGGTTGGCATAACGCCTGAATACCAACTTATCAGCTTCACGAACTCGAACAAGTCCATAATATATCTTTAAGGTAATAATACATGTACATACCAACATGCATTTGTGCTGCTGTATTCAATGTAAGTGATGCTAACAATTCTGGCATTGCCATTCATTCAGGGAGATGTCAGTCTGGATGATTTATTTCACCCAGACAACATACACATGTAGCCATGTATATGCACACTACATGTACTGGTACTACTGGTATACTTTTAAATTTTAAAATGACTTTATTACATTCATATCTGTGATTTACCTTGATTTCTCGAGTGATTATAAACTATAATTGCACTTTAAATATGAATTATGTCACTTTAACTAGCATGTTACATGTATGTATTTATATTCGCAATCAAAATTTATGCGTCATGGGTATAATGGCAGTGATATTAGGATTTCTCGTAAATTAAGATGTTTATAATGGAATATGATTAAACAGAGAATAATCACTTGATTGAACTGGTGCCATGAAAAAAATTCGATTGAGGCAGGGTCTAATTTGTGTTTGTGCAACATCCCTACATCTCATGAATTATTTCATGTCACCAGTTCAATGAAGTGATTACTCTCAATATATTACTGGTATCCACACAATAAGTCATTTATCAGGGCCATGCCTATGTGTTCAAACATTGAAAAATAATGGAAGCTGAGAACCTGGTGTGAATTGAACTATGGTGGGGTCTCAAGCCAAACTCTCAGGTGCATAATAATCGTGATGGCCTAATAATAGTGATTGGTAGGGATTTAGGCTGATTTTAATAATGTCTCAATGTAAATATTAGTGATCGTTGGGAATTTTCTCCAAATTAATAATCGTGCTGTCACTATTATTAGGCACCTGAGAGTACCCCTTCACATTAGGAAAAATGCCATTGAATGGCATAAGTTGCTTGAGGATAGAAGTGATCTATCATACCACTGTAAATTCAACCAGGCGCTTCCTGTTAAATAATTATGCCAAGCAGGAGTGGGGCAGGGATACCAGAATATGCTCACTGGATGCAATCACATTAATACTACAAGTATATATTCTGAAGTAGTTTGATAAAAGACAGATCATGCCATGAGCCAGAGTACTATAGTAGAGATTCATCATGGCATAATCTAAGAAATCTGCTCCATTTAAAACTAAAAAAATCATAACGTAGTATGGCGAAGTTGTGCAAAGTGGCATACTGTTGGGAATTCATAAAGGAAGGCATAAAATCAGCGATATTGTATTTGGTGTTACCTGGATCATGCCATGAACCTGTACTTTGGCTAATGCTACGGCGTTAGCCAGAGTAGAGACTAGAGAATCATGGCATGATCTAGGTGCTACTGAGAAAAGTGCACCATTTAGAATGAAAAAAATGTAACATACAATCACAAAATTGTGGAAAGAGGCACACCCGCTGGATGGGGAATTCACATGCGAAGGCATAAAATCAGCGTTATTGATAATTTTAACTGGAAAGTCTCAAATTGGCATCGCAAAATTTTATTCGGTGTTACCTAGATCATGCCATGAACCTGTAAATTGGCTAATGCTACGGCGTTAGCCAGAGTAGAGAATCATGGCATGATCTAGGTGTCACCGAGAAAACTGTACAATTTAGAATGAAAAAAATGTAACGTACAATCACAAAATTGTGGAAAGAGGCACACCGCTGGCTGGGGAAGTCACACACGAAGGCATAAAATCAGCGTTATTGATATTTTTACCAGAAAGTCTCAAATTGGCATCGCAAAATTGGATTTAGGGCAACCAAGAAAAGTGCCTCATTCAGAACGAAAAAAATTTAACGTAGAATAGTCAAGTTGTGTAAAGTGGCACACCGTTGGGTGGGGAATTCACAAAGGAAGGCACTAATTCAGTGTCATGTATATTTTCGACTTGAAAGTGTCCAATGACCATTGCCAAATGGGGCCTGGGTGATGGAATAAAAAGTGAAAAGTTCAGAATGAAAAAAATCATATGTAAAATCACGAAGATATGGAACCACGCTACCCTTGGGTGCGGAATTGACTCAGGAAGACATATGACAAGGGAAGTCTGAGTCTTCAGGTTAAAAGTTTGTCATTCCCATCGCTGAATGGGTCGTGGGGGCTAAAACGTCGAAAACGCAGAAAGCCATGTGCGCCGATTCAAGCGGCTGGTAAATCAAATTAAATCGTATAGGCAACCTAAGAACCAATCCGCGCGGTCATATTAAATCATTAGTCGATGACTGCACCGAAGTTATTTGAAAACATTACTCAGTTTACTTACATTTGATGAAAAACGACGAGAGAAGTTTCGCTGTTGAACAAAAATGTCTGCCGACGTGCAATCTCTTCCGGGTATGGATCACATGACCGGAGATCATGTGACCGGTCGAAATGGCGATTGTCCGAGGCCGTCCTTGATGAGAGTAGCGAGATTGGACGGATGTGGCGTCAATGCCTATGTCTGTATATGTTGTCACATCGTGAGTGTATTGTCCACCTTTAATGGTGTCGTAGCGTGTGTACATATAAGACTGTATAACACTATGTCTATATCTGTATGTTTTGGAACATTTAAGAAAGATGTGAAATATAAATGTCAAGACTCAGTTCATTCGTGTAGTAATTTCGTATCAGTTAAACGCTCTTCATTCGTGTATTACCAACAGGTAAGTTGCACTATTTTTGAAAGCAATCACGATGTGTAAAATTTTCATTAAATTACAATAAACCAATGGCTAAGGTGTAACAGGTTTATGGTCACATAACACAGAGTGACTTAATTCACAATGAAGTACAATGCCGCTCCACTACATATGCGAGATGTATTGTTTGTCCATAGCTTAAGTGTGTAAACATCACATTTTGCTCGTCACGCTATGACCATATATAATATATATATATATATATATATATATATATATATATATATATATATATATATATATATATATGTGTGTGTGTGTGTGTGTGTGTGTGTGTGTGTGCACACATGATACAATTCTAGTCATACCTGAGATTAAGTATAATGTAAACATCGGATTTGCTCATCAGACGATAATCTGACAGTATTTACGCATGGTAAATTTATATTCATGCGTAATGGTAAGGTAATGTTTTTTGTTATGGTCATGATTTTGTTGCGGCCATGTTCTAGCATAGATCGATAAATAAGTTAAAGATTGTTATAAGTCATCGTTGTTTCACAGACAGTTCTATTGGTGATCGAATTTGATAACTATTTTGTTGGAAAAACTAAGACTGTTAGAGTAGCCTCCCTGTTATTTAAATAAAGAGCGTTTGTTTCGCTTATGTGCGATTGTGATTGTAACTAGGTCTATCGAGTATATAACATATAGCGCTATCATATAACAGATGAAAGAAACATATCAACAGCTTTGTTTAGTCTGATATTACGTATGTATACGTGTGTACGTCTAACGTGTGACCTTTGGTGAAAAAGTGCTACACGATGCTTAATAACTTCATCGTGATAGAGAGGGAATGAATAAACGCTCCTTGTTATTTACGTGAGAGTATAATGTCCAATTATTGCAAATAAAACATTGCAGGCATCGGTGGATACCCGATTGGCGCACTTACTGATCACGTGATAAGCTGCTAATATGTACAGATTACTTACTTTGGCGTAAGTATGAATAGCTCGATAAACTGATAATATGTACAGGTGATCACGCACGCAACCCTTGATGCTTGGGTTATGAACACTAGGGAAACTACAGGGATAATAGGCTTAGTAATTTTCGCTGTGAAATTCGTTGATTATTCCCTCTACGACGTCCCGAAGGTTGGTATTATGAAAAAATGGCTCGCTGACACATCATCCGAGTAACTTCCCTAAAACAGGGTGGGGGCGGTGTTCTCGACCCCCTTTTTTTAGCAACGCTTTTTTAAAATAACCGACTAACGATTCTCGTTCTAAGAACAATAACTCTATAAACGTACGCTCTTCCAATAAATCTCGATAATGTAAGTGTGTCATTTATGTTGAAAGATGAATAAAGAGCGTTGCTTTACTATGAGCTAATACTAAACCTTACTCCTTATTTGGATGTCTTGTGCTCCGACACGTACACATTGTGTACACGCATGAATAGGTGCGGGTAATTGATGTGAGATGTGAAGGTGGGATAGGGGGAGGAGGGGAGGGGGGAGTATTATGACGTAGGTCTGTGACAAACATTGAGTGGAAAATCTCTTGTCAAACAAAAGATTTTTACCACGATAGAACCCAGCGAGATATTATTATTGAAAAGATAATCGATTATACATATATTTATTATTGATAACATAAAAATATATTATACAACACAATTCAATCAACAGCTCTTCCGAGTATTATTTTTAGATCTACCAGTCGACAGAATCGTCCGACATTTCCTCTGATGAATAGGCACTATCCATTAGATATGCATATTCTGTATCCAATTCAATTTCAATGTCCCAATTTTCGGGACGTTCGTGGTAGCTGCCTGTACTTGAATCAGAATCCGACCACGACGATTGGGAACTGGTGGTCCAGTGGTCAGCCTCTACGTCCAGATAAGAGTTGTCGGAGGATACTGACCACTGGTCAGAGTCCCTGTCATCCTGGCCATTGTCACCATCAGCATGAATCCGTTGATTGATAAGACCAACCCAGTGAAAAATAGGCAGGTCATCATCTTCATTGTAAGCGTCATCACTTTCATCAGTATTGTCCTCGTGTTCAGTATTGGCCTCGTGTTGATCATTGTCAACAATCCATTGGTATATGCCATATACTATGCATAAACATAAAAACTTCATAATCTCTTCCAGCAGCATTTTTTTAGGTTGTCGATAGTGTGTGTTAGAATATGTTATGAATATATATATATTTTTTTCGAGAATAAATACCTAAAAACAAAACATCAACATCTGCACCCACATAATTGGTATATAAACTAGTTAAACTATTTGTAGACTGTCGATTAATAAATTAAACAAAAAAATTGATACAAACAATACCGAGTTATTTTATGTGAGATATTATAATTTGTCTGAATCTTGTATTAAATTCACAAAATAATATGGCGGTGTCTGTAGATTTGATGTTAGATAATGCGATGTATAAGCATTTTATTTATCAGATGGAGGTATACCTAATCCCCACAAAGCCTGTCTGAACCTTTACGAAATAATTTGTCTAAGCCAGGTGATTTACATTAATCTGTGATTATTTGTTTTGCTGTGTCAGACACGCAATAGTCGGCCGAGATTACAAAGCAACTTCACACGATGAACCAACAATATACACACACCCACATGATGCTCAAATGTGACGACCTGCTCTATGAATTGGTTAAGCCATCTTAAGCTGAGATTATTTACAGACACGCAATAGTCGGCCGAAATTACAAAGTTCCCCAAAAAAAAAACAACTTCACATGATGAACCAACTTGTTAGTCAACAATATACACACACCAACAGGACGCTCTGACACCCATATCGAAAATATACTTACGCCCATTTTTATCAACGATTCTCAAATATATAGTACTATAGTACTAACATACTCAAAATACACTTACGCCCAATTTTACGATTGCCGTCAAGGAGTGGCTCTATCTTCTTATATATATATATATATATATATATATATATATATATATATATATATATATATATATATATATATATATATATATATATTCCATGCTTTTCACGAAGTCTGTGTACCTATCATATCCTTATGAAAATCGCTTTGTTTTCAAAATATATCTTTGGACCGCGTCAAATATTTTAAAATTATCACGATGGCTGAGTTCCTGTGATCCGCACAAAAGAGTATGTTCTGATAAAATAACATTCGGTATGGCGCATATAAGTTCAGTCCTTTGGCCATTGTATTCAGGACATTCCAATAAGAAGTGATGTGCTGTTTCTATTTTGCCACAATGACAGAGAGGGGACGTTTTAATGTGATTACTCAATAAGTCAGAGTTCAAACTACTGCATTTTAATCTTAAGCGAGAGTGGAGTATATGTGATCTGCGACACTTATTGTGGTAGTAGTAGGTTGGGGGGCGCCGTGTGCTTGCGTTTAGTGATTTTTTGAAGTCATCAATTGTATTACAATTGCGTATTGTGTCAGGCAGAGAGTTCCACTCACTTATAGCAGATGGCAAAAATGAATTCATGTAATAGTTGTACGAGATATCGGGTGGCAACCTTATGTGCTCAAAACGGAAGTTATAACCGGTATCGTAAGAATCAACTGGGCGTACGAGATTTCTCAGTATAGATGGTGCTGTTCCTTTGATCATTTTAAAAAATTGGCAGAGTTTGTGTTTTCTCAGTCGCGATGATAGTAGTTCCCAGCCTGTATTCAGTAGGAGGAGGTCTTTATTTGCGCTAATTGTTTCCCCTGTTACAATTCTAGCCATCTCATATTGAACTTTCTCTATGTCTGATGATAAGAAATCGGGAATGTTGTCCCATACAGGTGAGGCATACTCCAGTAAGGGACGTATAAAAGAAAAATATACTTTTTCCCGTGTTGATCTGCTTGCTCGATATCTTAGTTTTCGTACCAAATACACTCGTTTCCAGGCTTTAGCCAGCAATGAGCGAATATGGATCTCCCAGCTGCCTTCGTTATCAAAATTGAGTCCAAGATGTGTGTGGGTGTCAACTTTGTTCACTATTGTATCACCCAATGCCAAGGGTGGGTGTAATACGGGTGTATCTTTTCGAGAAACCAGGAGAGATTCTGTCTTCAGCGGATTAAATTTGACTGTATTTTGACAAGCCATTTAGTCGACCATTTCATTAAAGTTTCTAAGTCATCATTGATAACTTTTGCGGCAAGATTGGGGTCTTCAATGGTTAGGAAAATCGAAGTGTCATCAGCGAAAAGGCGAATGTTGCATGTTATGAATTCAGTTATGTCATTTATGTATATCAAGAAAAAAAGAGGACCTAGGATATATCCTTGAGGAACTCCCGCAGAAACATTCTGCAACTGAGAACTTGATCCATCGATAATAACACGTTGTTGTCGGTGTTCAAGATATGATTCAATCAGTTTATGTAAATCCCCCATAATTCCTATCTTCGTTAGTTTATAAAGTAGTCCGCGATGCCATACCTTGTCAAATGCTTTACTAACGTCACAGAAAACACATCTTATTTCCTTTCCATCATCTAGGGACCTGCATATGTTGTCGTTTATTTCTGTCAGTTGAAAAACAGTTGAGTCACCTTTCACAAATCCAGATTGATAAATTGATAGTAGTTTATTGACTTCCAGAAATTCCCAGAGATATTTATATATACACTTCTCAAACACCTTTGATACACAGCTAAGAAGGGAGACTGGACGATAGTTACAAGTAATACCGGGATCTCCTGCCTTAAAAATCGGGGTCACATTAGATATCTTCCATTGGTGTGGGTAATAATTGTTTTCAATAAATAATTTGAAATAAGATGCAAGTGGTTCACATAAAGAAGATGCACAATGCTTGAGTACTCTAGGACTTATTTTATCTGGACCACATGATTTTGAGACCTTCAGAGATTTTAGAGCCTTGTAAACATCAACAGACGTTATTGAAATACTGTCTATATATGGTCGGTCTGGTTTAAAATTGTCTTCAGGTAGAACCCTCCCGACATCATCGACTGAGGATATCTCACAGAAAAAGGAATTAAATGCATTTGCTTTCTCAGTCGGTGAAATCAGGAAACAATCACCTGATACCAGAGGTAGAATTGTGCGTTTATTATCGGAGAACAGAACCCTTTGAAGAATTTTCCACCACGTTGATTGATCACTACTTCCATTGTTTAGTAAACGTTCGTTTTTGTCATCAAGTTCCCGCTTGCTTTTTCTAATGGCACCGATGGTCTCATTGCGTTTTAACCGGAAGTTGGCCCAAGCCTGTTGTGTGTCTTTCTTTTTTGCAATTTTATGAAGGCGATTTCTTTGTCTCATGAGTTTCCTGACGTTTGAGGTGAGCCATTGTGGCATACCTTTCCTAATTACCACTGTCTTATGTGGGATGTTGTCATTACATACCTCGTCGAATTTGTTTGTTATATCATCCACCCATTTTTCCCGTGGTAACATTGTACTTTCTTCGTGATTCCACTGTAAAAAATCTTCGTTCATGGTGTCATAATCTGCAAGGTTATAGTTCCAAATCGTTCTTGTTATCACATTAGGGATAGGGTGTTTATTGAGCTTAAGTTTCATAACAACAGGGCAGTGAAACCGTACATTATTATCAAAAATGTTACCAATGACGTATGGAGACTCTACTAGTTCGGAGTTGCTAGTCATAAACAAATCGAGTATAGAAGTGGAGTTCTCAGTAAAATGTGTTGCCTCAGAAACTAGTTGCTTTAGACCGCGTTCATAACATATACCATTAATTTTCCCGTTACCATTGGGTTTGTAATCTTCGTTGAAGTCGCCTCCTATTATCACATCTAAGTCGATATCACACGCCAACGATATACATTCATTAATATCAGTCCATATTTTGGTGGGGGGCGTTTGGGGGTCTATAGAAGCAACCTATTAGAAGATGTTTCCTATTTATAGTAACTTCCACCCATACGGACACTGTTCCTTTAGATGGCAGGTCATTCCGTATTCGAAACGGAATCATATCCCGTATATATATGCACACTCCACCCCCGACTCGCCCATCTGTTCGATCATTTCGAATTGGTGTTTGGTACCCAGAAAGGTGGATATCTGAATCAGCAATCGAGTCATTCACCCAAGTTTCAGTAAATAAACATACATCGTATTTACCATTGCTAGTTTCTGCCTCTAAAATATCCATCTTATGACGCATGCTTTGAGTATTTAAAAGTAGTATGGAAATATTCGCATTCCCGGCGGTTTGAATAGGTCCAGGGTTGCATTCTACATCGCCCGAAAGGAGTAGCAGTTTATATAATACCAGGAGACATGCTAAGGTCGTGCAATATATTATAGTAAATTTGGGTTGAACGTACTTACATAGTTTTGATATGGTTTGCATACATCTCTTCGAATATTGTGCATTGCCATCGCTGTGCGAGACAAACATGATGTGATCCTTCATTAACTGAATACTACGTGATAGTTTTGTGGGAAACGAGACATAAAGCAATGTCACTATTCTAAAAGCCATGCTCAATTTTAACCCAAGTAATCTGTAGAGAACATACAATATACATGCCTATGACTGTCTCAAGTCTAGTCGTCCCCTCCCAGATAGTCTGACAGCCCGTCCATGAAATGTACCGACTCTGGCCCTGTACATGTCTATATTATCCATAAGGTATCATCAACAGTGCATGCTTGTCTGGAAATGGACCTAATCGGCACCGAGTCACGGATGCGGCGGGCTTACAATGACAAATAGCAAGTTTGTAGTAATGAGAAAAGCATATTGATGGAGATGCATGGTAGTGCATGGCTATGAATAATTGCTGCTCTAGTGGAACATCATGGTTGATAATTTGGTACAAGGGGTGAGGAGAAGCAGAAAGAAAACAGAGAAAGAAGAGATAAAGAACATTACATTGGGTGTAACTCATATTATTGGATTGCGGGGACTGATGGGGAGAGGATTAAAATATTATGGCATTGCACGTATAGTTCACCAATTAAATGTGCATTATCAATTTGTAAAGGAACGGATGTACACATGGATAGTTCACTCAGTATCATAACAACAACCGTGAGCTGTGAATCTATCGATCGACATTACTTAATTTGAGCACAGCACCGAGCATTGAGAAAGGCATAGTTTATGTGTCGCATTTAATTTGGAGGATAATTTGATATAATTAACATTAATGATGCTGAGTATTCGCTAGCTCCAGTCCATAAACCCACTAAGTAACGAGAGGCCGATCACGATCGGCAGATGTTTAACCCATACCTTGGCGATACCGATTAGCTATTTTAATAAATCCTTACACCAACCTTTTCACGAGTGCAAAAGTTTCAATAATTGACACCTTACTATTAAGGTCACAAGTGGAATCAGACTTATTGGGCACCTTGCTCACATAAACAGAATAGGAACACGGATGTGGCATTCCATTTCATTAACATATCAAGTCACTTCAACACAGGTATGTCTTATAGAGTGATAAAGCTAATTAAGCTCAATCCATAGTCAGAGAGAAGCACCATAGCAGTTAAAGACATAACATATGATTTTTTTAATAATGTTATTTTTTGTATTATGTTTTGTGTTAGCTGCATATTAAAAATTCTTGGGATCATTTAGATGGGACAAAAGAGTTAATAGTTCCCGATTCAAAAACTAATCAATACCTGACCAACTATACAAGTGAGGGATGTATAGACCTGGATATAAAATGATTGATAATGATTGGATATAAAATGATTTTATGCAGAATTTTCAGATAGCTAGAGGTAGGATATGAGATTGGTCAGATTGAAAATATTAGATTCATTACATTGAATAGCATAGTGTATGACTATGGAATGGGGTGGGTTAATTTTCTTCTAAGCTGATCATTGGAAAGATATAATGTACCTAACAGCGGAAATATAATTGAAGTTACTGTTAATATATTATCAAAATCATTCAATCGATACCAAAATTTATACAGGTGAAGAATGCATGTTTCATCATTAACATGGATGCAATTATTTATATAGTGATCAAGTGAAAAATATTTAGTTATCACATTGTGTCAACAGGATTGGTGGAGGATGTTAATATTTTTGAGCAAATAAACTAAATGACCCTCACTGTGCAGGTTAGGTGTGTGTTATCATAAACTATGCCAAGAACTATAAACATAATCAATGGAAATATTTGAGTCATAAAATCGGATAGAATGGGGTTAATCTTACCCAAAATAAATAACTGATAAACACAAAAAGTCTATAAAAAGCATGTCATTGGATTTAGAAACCCATACAATAAGTCAGTCTCTAATGTCATGAACCTGTTTCAACAAAGGGGTTAAATTAATTTTGTACAGAACACAGAATGGACCAGAGATTCATCAATCATGGTCTTGTCAATTTTTTAGAGATGCTAGCACACTGTGTGTGATAGAGTCTGAGAGTCAGGAGAGAAATTTTATTAGTGTTGAGAGATTTGTTTGATCAGGTGTTCTGGTCCATACAGGAGAGAACCATGGGCTATCACTGTGGTATGTGTCTAAAGAGATTTTACTCTGTGAGCCATGGTATTTACCTAATGTCAAGCTAAACAAACTCATTTCCAATAAGACACTGGCTGTGTAATAAGATCTCCTCTTCTAAGCTAACAGAGCCTGCAGGCATTAATTAGATTATCAGCTACTTGAATTTAAATGGCCATAACTCTGTTAAAATATACCAGATCAAACTCAAATTTGAACCTGATCTGTATTTCGGGGTGAGGACCATATGTACCAAATTTGGTGCTGATCAGATGAAAAATATTTAAGTCAACACAGCTTGGATGAATTCTATTTAAAAACAAGAGCAGAAAGGGTTAACTAAACGATACCAAAAACCATAAAGATGAAAAACGTGCTAAGAAACACCTAGGTAAGAAATATGAGGCATATCAGAAGAAAACAGTTTGACTTAGATGTATCAGATAGCATTTGTGTGCAGGGTTAATTATTTTCTAAACCAATCAACCAATCGATACCAAAAACTATACAGGTGAGGGGTGTGTCATTATAAACCTACATATCAAATATGAAAACAATCGGACAAAAAATACTTTGGTTACAGCATCGGATAGCTCATGCCTATGTGCGGATGCAAAGTGTTAATAATTTCTAAACCGATCAACCGATCGATACCAAAAACTATACAGGTGAGGAGTGTGTCATCATAAACATGCACATAAAATTTTAACAAGATCCGATAAAAAATATTCAAGTAAATGAATCGGATAGCAAGTGTCTACGGACAGACGGACAGACGGACAGACGGACGGACGGACAGACGGACGGACGGACGGACGGACGAACGACGGATGGTTGATCCGGACGTCGGCATTATGTGTACCATACATGGTATGGGTACACATAAAAAGCGCCTGAATGGCTATAGCTATAATAGCCAAAAACAGGCCACGATCATAGGGCATATGAAACTATATCAAACACCAGCAAATGATCAACTCCCCCAAGGAGTAACAGTAACCCCATGGAAAGGAGAAAAAAAAACAGAGTAGGCATATGAACTGGAGGAAGTGTGGAATACTTAAATGACCTATAAGTGCCTACTTATTGTATAACATATACATATGAATGTCCTAATAGTTATTCATTCACCACGCGCAAGTGAACAGCGTTATGGTTTGAAATATCATAGATATAATAAAATATAAAGTAATATTAGAAGCTATATAATAGTACAGAATGTAGATGGATGGACGAACGAACGGCGATATTGGCATAAGTTTGTCATGTACACGTAAGTTACGCAAGAACGTTGCAATAGTGTTGTAGTATTTGTATATGTACACATTCCGTGTGTACATCATTGCACACAAGGTACATAATTACGTAGATGCACTTTTAAGAAAAGTTTAACAGCGGAGCATGCGCATGCATGTATAAATATATAAATATCGGAGTACATGTGAACTCAACACTCGATTATGCTTGCATGGGAACGGACGGCAAGGGTTGAAATATCTCAAATGGAATTAAATAGTTCACAGCCAGTACGGAATGAACAGATGGACAGACGGCGGTTTGGAATAAGTATGTGCCATTATACATATCGTGGTATGTGGGGTATAAATATTGTCGATGAATAATATATATACACATGCAATGTCTATCATAACGATAAGACAAAGATAAACAATACGAATGCAAATACACAAATAAGACAATATATGCTTTAAAGGGATACTGTACCCAAAATGTTGTTGTTGGTTTCTATAGTCTCCGAGTCGGAGAATAAGGTAACAATTTTTCCATTATTTGAAAATCTGTTGAGTACGAAGTAGTGTTACGGATGGCAAATTTACCGGAATGCAAAAATGCAAATTGTCGTTGTCGAGTAATTTTTGTACAGTTTTTAACCAAATAAACCAAATAAAAGTTATATTATATGCATACTAGTCCCATATTCTCATTTGAGTTATTGTATCGTCACTAGTCAGTTAGTGGCTTGAGTTTTCTCCCCGTATCATCATTATATTTAAACGATCGTGTGCGCGATAGGTTTAACAATCCAGTATCCCTCAATTACTTTATTTGATTACGTCGTGTACACGGAAATTCGTAATTTAGTTGACGCCATTTTATGGCTCCAGTCATAAATTCAATTTATATCAAATTATTAACTTTTAAATTATTAAATTTTAAGATAGCCGATTAACCTGAGCGTTTACACAATACATCTTCGACTCAAATTACTTATGTTTCTATATATTATCGATATTACATCGTTGTTATCACCGGAAATTTAATGAAAATGGCGTACAGTACCCCTTTAAGCTGGTTGAGTATATATACCTGCACGTGCACGCATACGCCCTATACAGTGAATGCCAAAATGTACTCACAGCGACCCTGTGCGCATATCAACATGTATTCGCGTCGCATAACCTTGGTCAACCAACGTCGTTGTTTGGTTTTAATTATCCAGTCAGACTGGCCGCTTGACATAGAAATGATTATCTCGTGTGAGTTTGACCTGAAAGATCGTGATTATACGCCCAATCTACTGTTGGCGTTCTGGCCGGTTTCATTTCGTAATGGCGATGGCAAATCGTGCTCCGTGGTATAAGAATTGTTGTGTTATTATGCTGAACAAACAGGTGCAGACTTGTGCATACATACTACTGGATTGGATAATTATGAATGTGATCAAGCATTCTGCATATAGTCGTCTGATATGCATGTACATGTCAGCGAACATCCGTGATATTCTAGCTTGTCTGTGCAAAATTGGATTATTTCATAAGATTTCGCCATACAGAGGTCACTGACAGGTGCGTATATTTACACGTGCAGATTTATAGTACAGCGGCCAAACGCCAAAAGATTGAAATATATACCCTAGACGAAAATGATAGTGAAAAATAGTTCTTTTTTTTTCGAACATTATCATTCAAACGGATATTGCAATAATATTGAAATATTTAGCCCATATGGTGTAGTAGTTATCTGTCAAGCATATGAAGAAAGAAGTTAACAAAAATTTTGAACGGTTTGCGAGATATTGGATTTTAGCTACCCCTCCCCCAAACACGTTTTTGGTCGAAAAAAATACATATTTTTGATAATGACATTACAAACATTTTCGAATTGATCTGAATGGGACCCAATATGAATCTTGTACTGAAAGTGTTGTCCAGAGATGCCGTTTAATCGATTACAGATGTGTTCAGGCTTTCAGACCCCCAGTTACAACAACAACAATTATTTTATTGATAACAGTTAATTTTGCATGCATTAACATCGATGTTAAGTACTAAAACCTTTGTTATAAACAATACGTGACCAACTAATATAATTCATATGGCTCAGTAGTTATCTGGACATCACAAGTAGAAAGAATTTGACAGAAATTGTCAACTGTTTTCAAGATATTGGAATTAGGTACCGCTCCCCCGGACGCGATTTGGTAGAAAAACTACATATTTATGATAACAAGACAGACCTTTCTAAATTATTCTAATGAGCATCTAATCATTATTCGTGTGATGAAAACCTGATCCGTAGGCACCGCGAGCCTGGTTTTAGATTACCTCAGGTTTCCAATTAAACCCCCAGTTACAACAACAATAACACAATATTTTATTTATGACATGTAATTTTATATTAACACATATCGACTTTGAGCAACTGAAGTATTTGTTCTAAACGACACATAATATAGACTAACATAATCATACAGAACAAAATCATTATTGTTCCCCCGCCCTATTAGACGTCCTGACCACACCACGAACTGAACAAAATATGATCTCAGTATTAAGAATCGTGTAATTATAAAGGACAATTACATAAGGAAATATACAATGTTTATGGATGGGTTTGTTCCCGAAACAGTGTGGCACTTTGCTTGGCAAATATGAAGGGCGAATTTGCTATATTTTTCAAGAACACTCTACCCAATTTAAAGACTTCAACGCAATACGAAATTAAGCTATATGATCTCTAATTCTCTATATTAACCGAGATTGTGACGGGAATGTAGTTCTATCAGAGAATACATAATTTGTATGGATGGCTTGTGCATGTGTCGCTTTACACAAAGTGGCTGATAAATAAGAAAGACGAATTTGCTGTTTTAGGCCCCCCCCCCCCCCCTACACAATTGAAGTGCTAAAGTTGAACAACTCACGAACTGGAATTATTGCTGTAAATATTAACTGAGGATATGGGCAAAAAATAGTAATATCGGGGCGCATACATGGTGTTGATGGATGGGTTGGTTGGATCCCGAAAGCTTTTAGCACTTTACAAAAATCGGATGGCAAACTCCAAAGGCGAATATTTTTGTTTTGTGGGACCCCTTTATATGCCCATTTAAATTCTTGAACACACCATGCGCCGAATATTCATGCTTTTATTATTAAATAATAACAGTGTGAACGAAAGGTGGTGCTATGAGGCAATATACATGTTATATGGGTAGTTTGGTTCCCAAAATCCCAGGGTACTTTACAAAAGGCGGCTGGCAAAAACCAAAGCTGAATATTTTCTTTGAGCATCCTACCCCATTTAAAGTCTTAAACACACTAATGGATGGACATGTTCTCAATATTAACTGGGGTGTGGACAAATGGTATGTAATTCAGGAAATATACCTCTTCATTGCACGATGGGTGGGTTGGCTGGCTTCCCAATGTCTGGGGCACTTTACAAAAAGTGGATAGCAAAGAGAAGGTGAAATATCACTGTTTTGGGTACCCATAACCCTTCTAAACTCTTTAGCACACACTGAACCGAATCTATATGCTCTCATGTATTATTTACAATTTGTATGGGTGGTTTTGTTCTCGAAATCCTGGAACACTTTACAAAAGGCGGCTGGCAAATACGAAATGTAATGTGTTAGTCCACACTATCCCATTTGCAGTCTTGGGACACACAATGAACCGAAAGGATGTGCTCCCATTATTAACTGCGTGTGTAGAGAAATGGACGCTATATACACAGAGTATAAAATACCAGGGTCTTGAATGTCTGGGTCACTTTACAAAAAGTTGTTGATGAAAGAGAAAGGCGAATACTCACTGTTTTGGGGGGGGGGGGCCCATTAACCCATTTAATATCTTGACCAGAGCATGAACTGAAGTTTATTCTCTCAAACTTAGCTGAGTGTGTGATCGAAAGGTGTTGCTGTCAAGTAATTATTAATTGATATATGGGTGATTTGGTTCCCTCGAAATCCTGGAACACTTAACAAAAAGCGGCTGGCAAACAAGAAGGCGAATTTACTATGTCTTGAGGACCCCACTATCCAACTTGAAGTTTTAACAAAATGATATGCTCTCAATGTTAACTGAAGTTGTGGACAAATGGGATTATTATCTGGCAATACGAATCTGTTATGGATGAGATGGTTCCCGATAGCCTATGGTACTTTACAACAAATGGTCAGCAAATGAAAGGGCTAACATTTACTCTCAGGGGACTCCATCCCTATATGAAGTCTTGAACACAACACTAGCTCAAGGCATAAGCTATCCATATTACCCGAGATTGTGGCCGAATGGCAATGGTCTCGCGAGCCCGCCGTTCGCGAGAACACCGTGGCACCTTACACAAAGCAGATGGCAAACGATGAAGGCGAATTTTAAGGGACCCCTACTCCATGTAAACCATTGAACCTACCACGAACTGAATGGATGTGCCCTCATGGTCAAACGACGATATGGACAAATGGCTATTATATAAAGAAATACCCAATTGTTATATATTGGTTAATACCCGACAGTCAGGGACACTTTACAAAAAGACAGTCAATGACTGTGGGTATTGACTGTGGGTCGCTCACCAGACTGTAAGGACTGAGAAGACAGGGACTCTGAAGACTACAAGAGTCAGTACTTGACAGAATCACTTAAGTTCTAAACATGGACATAGCTGGATGTTCTCAAATGAGCAGGGCTCTTCACCTTGAAATTTCTAATTGCACATCACTGACAAATTTCCAACCTCTTACCTTTTAAGGAGGACAACCATACCACAGTACTAAGTTCACAAAAATCACTTTGTACATTCTTCTTAGGTTGAATTTTACGACTGGTACCAGTACTTCAAGCTTTCAAACGTTTGATAATTACCAACCTGACACCCCCATAAAGTTCAAATTTGTGGCCAATTCGGTCCAACAGTTTAACCTGAAGTAGAAACATATGGACTGATGGTTTAAAAACATACATGTTAGAAAATCAAACCAAACTACGAGAGCAGTTCTAACTTATTTTTGGTGTGAACATCTAATCTACAACTAATTTAGTATCGGCCCTATCGGGCAAGAAATTTTTAACTTTTGATCAAAATAGGGGGTCAAATCTCCACCCCTCTACACTCCCTCCCCATTGCCTCAAACGTTGCCCCCACCCAAGCTGTCTAGAAATCAATATTATTATACCAGTACCAAACAGCATAGAGGAGAGTTAAATGTCTTATCTCTGCCCCTATTAGAACAAATGTGAATCCTCATCTATGAGATCCATTCATCTAGTAATATCAATATACCCCCCAATTTTCTTTGAAAAATCAGGGTATGATTTCACCTGGATAAGTGCTGGTTAAGAAACTAATATTGGAACAGCCGAGTCTGTATTTAGTGTCTGACCTTTGCATGTGAATTTAATGACAATATTCCGCAAGGTGGACTAACATCACCGAATTCACCCTCTGGGGACCTCATTTCCTAAAAATGACCCCATGAACAAATCTGAACCCCAGTCACCCAAGGCCCCTCCATACCAAATATAAGCTATATAGGCCTAATGGTTCTTGAGAAAAAACGGTTTTAAGACTTACTATGGAGGGAAAGAGTTATGGCCCTGGCTTGGCACCTACATGTATTTGATGTGATGAACTTAATTGAACAAATCTGATTGTGAGACACCTAGGGAACATGCACACTGAACTATATAAACACATTCCGTCTTTAATATGGAGAAGAAATCAATTGTTGATAGATGGATGGATAGACATCTCAACAGGCAGACGGATGGAAGCCTGACAGATAGAAGACAAATTTAATCCAATATATACCCCCCCCCATTTTTCTTTGAATATTAGTCGTATGATTTCATCTGGATAAGTGGTGATTAAAAAAATAATATGAAATGGCCAAACCTGAATTTAGTATGTCTGACATTTGCAGAATTAGGTCCCAAAAATGTGGATTTAATGACAATATTCTGTAAGGCAGGCTAGCATCACCAAATTCATCCTCAATCTGATTAGGCCAATAAAACCAAGGAACAGATTGAAGTCCTACAGTTGAGCACCTCAATTATGCATTTTATCTTCTGCAAATTAGGGGGACATTGAAACTGAACAGGTGGAAAAAAAATGACTAAATCAATGAAGTCCTACAGTTGAAGTTGGTGATACACACCATTGAGCACCTCAATTATGCATTTTATCTTCTGCAAATTAGGGGGACATTGAAACCGAACAGGTGGAAAAAGTGACTAAATCAAACTGTCAATTTGATACTTAGGATACTTCCCAGAAGATGAGGACTAAGCAGAATTAGGTCCCTGGCGGGTGTATTTGGTGATGTTAGCATGCTGTAGCAACACTAAATTCACCATCTGGGGACCTCACTATGTAAATGTCAGACACACTATTTCCAGACTTGAAGAAATCAAAGCCATTCACAGTATCATTGAATGTCAGTCATCACCTAACCATGGGAGCACCAGTTTGTTGTTAAATTGCTACAGATATGTTTAGATTAGAATAATACATGTCATCTGGCCAGTTTATATAATTAATGACCTATACCTTTACAGATGTATATGCCTCTGTGGTGGGAAGAGGTATTAAATTGAGAGGTGATATGGCTTGGAAGGGATGTTGGTTTATGGCAGGGTTGGGTCTGGGCCATGTGGGAGGAGGTGGGTGGGGGAGGGTGGAATGTTTCCATAATTTCATTAAAGAGTAAAGATTCATAACTCTGCAGATGTTATAATGGTGTCACTTTTTTTCAGATTTTAAAACATGTTTTTAAAAAAAACATTGTCCCAGAAGATGAGGCCTAAGCAGAATAAGGGAATTGAGGGTGTATTTGGTTATTCTAGCCTGCTGTATGGGGTAGCAACACTAAATTCACCATGGGGACTTCATTCTGCAAATGTCAGACACACTATGTCCAGGCTTGGAGAAATGAACAATGGACTATTCGTATTTATTCTTGTAGACTCTGGTAGAATAGTTGTTTAGCTAATGTCATGTCTTGTAATGACAGATGGTAAACTGGTCTGAATCAAGCAGTCTTCAGCAAGAGTATCGGGTGACCACACTATGATAAATTGGCTTTTTCAATAATACAGGCTTCAGTGTTCTCTTAAAAATGAATAGTGCACAGCAAAGAGGTGTGAATTATAAAGGGCCATAACTCTGTTAAAATATATCGGATCAAACCCATATTTTAACTTAATCTGTATATAATTGTAAAGAATTCATATACCAAATTTGGTGTTGATCAGATGATAAATGTTTGAGTAATCCTGTCTTGGATGAATTCTATATCAAAACAAGAGTGGAAGGGGATAAATAAACAATACCAAAATCCATACAGATGAAGAACATGCTAAGAAAAATCTAGGTAAGAAATATGAGGCTGTGATGTGTCCTAAACAAAAATTAAAGGTCAAAATGCAAAAATAATTTTTTTGTTTTTAAAGTTATGTCCCTAGCTCTGCCCCTATTTGACCCAGCGACCCCATTTGAACAAATCTGAACCCCAGTCACCCAAGGTCTCTCTGTACCAAATATAAGCTAAACCGGCCAAATAATTTTTTAGAAGAAGTCATTGTAAGAATTACTATGAGCTATGGCCCTGGTTTCTCAACTAATTGACCGGGTGACCTCATTTGAACAAGTCTGAACACCAGTCACACAAGGACCCTACATACCAAATATTAGCTAAATCGGCTCAATGTTTCTGAACAAGAAGTCGTTGTAAGAATTACTATGGAGGAATAGAGTTATGGCCCTGGCTTCGCAACTATTTGACCCAGTGACCTCATTTGAACAAATCTGAATGAGAGTCACCTAGGGAACATTCACACCAAATATGAACCAATTTGGTCTTCCGGTTTCAGAGGAGAAGATGTTCAAAGAATTGTTGACGGACGGACGGACGGACGACGAGTGACGACTATAGCTCCACCGGAGACTTCGTCTCAGGTGAGCTAAAAAGCGACTGAGAAATAAATAATGCGATTTTTCAATGTTTGTATTACCCCCTTCCCATTTTGAAGACTAGATCCACACCACGAATTGGAACGATATCATCATTGACTGCATGTATGGACAATGGCGAGTTAATTGTACAAGGACGTAAACAATGTAAATAGATGGATCTGGGTTCTGAAAGAATGAGCACTTAACGAAAAGTGATTGGAAAATAAGAAAGGCAAAATTTTGAGGACCCCTATTTGAAGTCTTGGAAGACACCACATGGTGAAATGATATGACCCCAATATTAATTGAGGGCTTGACCAAAGGTTAGTTTTTATCAGAATATACATATGTGTTGGTTCCCGAAAGTCTGCATCATGTGGCACTCCACAACAAGCGGCTGACAAATGTTCACTGTTGTGTGTACCCCTACCCCATTTGAGGTCTTGAACACATCATGTACTGAAGGGATTATGAATTCAATATCAACATATATTGTGGCCGAAACTCAGTCTATGTAAACATACACTCAGATTCATACTGATACTGAGTCTATTGCATTCCCATCAACTTTTCATTTCTGAACGGTTGTGGGCTTCCCCCAAATTACGTCACACGGCACTAAATATAAATCTGAAATTAGTTGTGATTGACAGGCGTAAACATGGTCACGTGCCAGTGCCGTCATGGCCGCTTCAACCCTGTGAAGCCGATTCTAAGAATCGGAATTAATAGTTGCAGGGTTTGTGACTTTTCGTTCGGCGGTTGTTTTACTGACAATAAAGGGAAACAGCTAGTTCCGGGATCCAAAATAATATGTACAATAACTAAGACAGATCTTCTTGAAATTATAAAAAATGTCAATTTATGTGGATCTCTTGGACTCAGAACGAATTATTTTTTAGATTGGCCAGGCGATTTGTCGCCCATGTTGTCAAAAAATAACACAAATCAACGGCCACGAATCAAAAATACATGAATGTCGGGACTATCTGCTAAAACAACTACAGAACTAAAAAAAAGTTAAATGACATAACAAAACGATCTATCAATTCCCCAGTACCGACAGTAGTACCACCGCAGCCAAAACGAGCGCAGAGCAACACAATTTTACCACCAACCCCACCGAAACCCTCCCGACCTTACACAGCCTTATATTAGTTCCAAAGATTGGCAAGTTGTACCCTAATTACAGTTGCCTGCAATCCAAATTCCGGTGATTCTTGATTTTAAACTTTCGACCGCTCGTCAACAATCTACTTTATTTGTCGATTTGTGAATTTCTCTTCCGGTATAACATGACGTCATGGATACTATTTTAACAACATTTAGCCACACCTTCGGACTTTCCACACCGAGAGCACGTGACATGTTACTAGTTTTTTATTGGGGCACACATTTCTTGGAGCTAAGTTTTGATTGGCGTTAATTACAAGGAATCCCGGGTTTGGGAAATGAAAACTGAACGAAAGGTCGTCAGACCCACTATTTTTTTATATGTGGGTATGTAGTTTACTCCAGACTGGCCGAAACTATGCGATATAGAAGTATGTGGTAGTTCTATCCGGAGGTAAACAATTTATCTGGGAGGGAGATTGTATGGGGAAAATTAGGATGTAATCCAGTTGGAACTGATTGGATACAATGATATACACATAGTTTCGTTGGAGCTGATTGGACGCAATGCTACACGGATAATGTTGTTTTCGTCATTGATACGCCCGTCGCCGTGAGATTGCAGACGATCTGGAGGTGATAAATTTCGCTCTCAGCAGGGTTTCAATGCTTTTCACGAAGTTTTAACAAATGACAGCATTATGGAAATCGCTTTGTTTTCGAGATAAATGTCTGAACACCGTCAATTATTTTAATATTTTCGCGCTGACTGAGTTGCTGTACATAAAAAGAGTATTTCTGATAAAATTACATTCAGTATGGCGCATAGAAGTTCAGTCTTAGGACCACTGTATTCCAAAAAGTAATAATATGCTTTTTCTATTTGCCACAATGACAGAGAGGGGACGTTTTAATGTGATTACTCAATTGGCCATAGTTCAAACTACTGCATTTCAATCTTAAACGCGAATGGAGTACTTGTGTATCTATACGTCTGACGTTCTCCAGCTGTCCAATTATTGTAATCTCTGTATACCATTATTGGTTTTTTGAGAATAAACTATTGATTGGTTGATTGATATGCGACACTTATTGTATGTAATAGCAAATAAAATGCGTTGTTGTTGTAATTTGAAGTCTGGAAGCCTGAACACGTATTTAATCACTTAAACAATGTCCCCGGCCTCAATTTTCAGCAAAAGAATTATGTTGGGTCCCAGTATGATCAATTGGGAAATTTGGTAAAATTCTGAACAAAAATATGTAATCTTTCGACCAAAAACGTGTTTGGGGGAGGTGTAGCTAAAATCCATTATTTCGCAAATTGTTCTAAATTTCTGTTAACTTCTTTCTGCACATGCTTGGCAGATAACTGCATCACCATAAGAATTAAATATGTGGGCATTATAACAATATCCATTTGAATGATAATGTTCGAAAAATAATATTTTTGTGAAAAAGTGTGATTTTTCAGCAAAAAATTAATATTTTGGCTCCAAATGGCAGGAAAATCTAAATTAACCAACACTTTTTTTCTTATCAGGTAGAAGTATGGTATGTTGTAGTAATTTTAACCCCAACAATATGGGGAAATAGGCTAGGACACAGCCACAGGGCTCGCTTTACCAAAATCGTTAATTTCTGGAAAAAGTCACTGGAGGGTATCGCTCATCGTCGATTTGACAATAGCCACCACCTATTCCGTTATTTTTCAATTTCTGTCAAATTCTTTCTACTTGTGTTGTCCAGATAACTACTGAGCCATATGCTATATAGTTGGTCACGTTGTTTATAACAAAGGTTTTAGTACTTAACATCGATGTTAATGCATGCAAAATTTACTGTTATCAATAAAATACTTGTTGTTGTTGTAACTGGTGGTCGGAAAGCCTGAACACATCTGTAATCGATTAAACGGCATCTCTGGACAACACTTTCAGTACAATATTCATATTGGGTCCCATTCAGATCAATTAAAAAATGTTTTTAATGACATTTTCAAAAATAAGAATTTTTTCTTTCGACCAAAAACCTGTTTGGGGGAGGGGTAGCTAAAATCCAATATCTCGCAAACCGTTGAAAATTGTTGTTAACTTCTTCCTTCATATGCTTGTTATATAACTACTACACCATATGACCTAAATATTTCAATATTATTGCAATATACGTTTGAATGATAATGTTCGAAAAATATAATTTTTTTGAAAAAGAGTGATTTTTCAATAAAAAATAAATGTTTCGGCTCCAAATGGCACGAAAATCCAAATTAACCAACACTTCTTGCATATCAGGTACAAATATGGTATGCTGTAGTCTTTTTAACACCAACAATGTGGGCAAATAACTTAGGACATAGCCGCAGGGCTCACTTTACCAAAATCGGTAATTTCTGGGAAAAGTCACTGGTGGGTATCGTTCATCGTCAATTTGAGAATAGCCACCACCAATTCCGTTATTTTTCACTATCATTTTCGTAAAGAGTATATATATCTCCTTTAAATAAAGTTAGTTTTAATTTGTTCTACCGTGGGTAGGGGTATCTCGAAAACTAGAGCTCTTTTTCGATTTGGCCGCTGCACTATTAAGTTCGCTTAAATTCGTTATTTTGGGTTACGTGTGCAAATGTAACTGATTCTTTGGGTTACATGTGCAAACGCAACTGATTCTAGGTGTGGGTGACCGGGTGTTTTAATTTGACAGAAAATAATCGTTAAAGAATCGCGAATCAGATACTGGTTTTTGAACTATTTGTAAATTATTCAACTCTCGGTGTAGTTTGGTTTGTATTGCGGGTCAGTGGGTTGAATATAGAATATATAAATCCGGATAGCCATGAACAGATGATGGTTGGTTAGCATTTAAGTTGGTATATGCATACATGTGGAGGTATATGCGCCTATGGCAGCATCACAAGGCAGTTAATTCGGCGAACGTATTGGTGCGTATATATATTTACATTGTATGGGCAAACATCTATTGGTTTGTAATATATGTATAACAGTCAACTAAGATCCATGTTGGATCAGAAATGTCGAAGTTAGATATGAAAATAAAGACAAGATATTGTCATTTTGACTCTATTTTCCATTGCGATTAAGTTTCAACGCAGGCGACCATCTAGTTGGTCCATGTGGTGATTCTAATAGGCTTGTCACTTTCTCTTATCCTGATTAGAATAGCACCATCGATTGTCCAAGTTTGGTAAATCAGTTCGTCTTTGCGTAACTGGCGAGCTTTCTTGTAGATGGCTGCTCTCGTGGAGGTGAGGTCCTCATTAATGTATATCTTTTTATCAAGATATGGCAACTTTATTTGCGGAGTGTCTCGGCGCTTCCCGTAAAGTTCCCTCCTGATTTTGTATGAGGGTAGCCGGAATATAATCTGGCGAGGCTGGCTAGGTCTAGATGAAGCACCAGTAGCTCCGTCTACAGTTTTTGGTATAGTGGCATTCTTATTGTTCTGGTTTAGATTTATATCTTTAGGGCCCAATCTATGACTTCTGTAGATATCATAGTCGCCAAGAGGGATACCAAGTTGGTTAGCAACATCTAAAACGATATGGTCTGTGTTCTCTTTATCTCTCTCTGGAACACCCGAAATACGCAGGTTTGTACGGCGACCGTATTGTTGCAGGTCGTCTAATTCGACTTTTATGTATCGGATGTCAACCCGTCGCGCATCCCGTTCGGCCGACAGTTCTCGTTTCATATCAGACATTTCATGTTTGAGCTCAGCAATGTCTTGGTCGTATTTGTCTTTGGACACGAACGCATCTTGAGAAACTTTGGCGATCTCGCACTTAGCCATTTTGCTAATTACTCTTTCAAGCATTCCTTCCATCATCATGCTGAAAGAAATGTGCACCCTTTCACTACCAAGCGCCTTTATCAGGCTACATTCGAAGTATGCTTCGGTATCATGGTTTTCGGAAGATGAATCGCTCGGAGACAAATGTTCATCAATGAGAGAATCCTGATTTTTGTTTTTTAGGGTCTATGTAATCCGAAGGCGAAAATGGTGACGATCTATCTCTTTTAAGATCAAGACTTTTGTTGAGCACCAGGTTCAAGGATTATTGGCACAGACGTGTCATGCCCATGGTGGGTAGTGTTTATTGGACCGGGCTGCCCCTCCTCGATTGGAGTAGAACTATTCTGGGGGTTGAATTCGATATGTGGATGATCATCCATGTTTACACTGAGACAGTTTGATCGATCGATAAACTTATGAGTATTGTTCACGATCTAGCGCACTTGCGATAATATGACGGATTACAGTAATCACACACACGAGTTATTGTAAAGAGTTATTTCAGCTTGACAATGAATGCATGGCGACTCTCATTAAACGGAATAGTTTCACAATATTATATATAATCAAATAGGAATTCTCTCACCCAAGTTCTCTTAGTGTGTGGCTACGGCAGTCTTGTTTACTGTAGCTCCTCTCCAAACAAAGAATTGTACTGAGATTCAACTTCAGATGATAATTACGTCGATTGAGAACATCGTAGACGAAAACATTTTCGATGACCGTTGAGTTGGACATGCTATTGTTCATTTGCACCAGGGGGGGGGGGGTGGGGGCGTAAAAAAGTTGCGAGACGTGGGGGGTCTTTTTTTTACACCCACCCACCCTTTCTTGCATTTTTTTTTCATAAAATTTTAGACACCCACCCCAAAACATCAAAGCTTTATGTTGGTCCCCTCTGTAAAAACGACCAACCGCTCTATATTGGTCCCTTCTTTGAAAGACCAAATTAAATGTTACTTCCTGTTAACAAACATGTGCAAAATTGAACTCTAAGCAATCAACAAAGGTAGAATATTATGTGATCATATTGGTAAATTTATAACCCAGCCTATTCATCTGTGTGAGTACAGCTGGTGAGTAGATGAAAAATATGTTGAATCCCCTGGAATGACAACAAAAAATAACTAGGGCCAGTGTTAGGGCCTACAGTAGAATACAAAATTACACAAACTTAAATTTATCTTTTTCAGACATCAACTAGTAGGCCTAGAGCCTATAGTAATACCAAAAAGGAAAATGTGCATATGAACCAGTGTACGAATTAACTTTTATGTATGCCTGCATGACCACCAACCCGACCTCGCATTACGACTTAGAACTAGGCCTAAAATAATGCTTAACCCTTTGAGTTTGAACGTTGATGGTCAATTTAGTGCCACATTCATATACACAGATGTATATTACTGAGATTCATTTGGACAATCAGAGCTGAACTTCGGTCATGTACTGGATGGAGTTCATGTGCAATAAGAAATTCACACACATTCTGTACATGACCTTTATGTGTGCCTTCAAACTAGACATCCTTGCATGCACATCATCTTATAAATATACAATAATTAAGTAAATTAATTTATCTTCTTTGATAATTTTCAAATTAGCCTGAATTAGACATTAAAGGGATACTGTACCCAAAATGTTGTTGTTGGTTTCTATAGTCTCCCGAGTCGGAGAATAAGGTAACAATTTTTCCATTATTTGAAAATCTGTTGAGTACGAAGTAGTGTTACGGATGGCAAATTTACCGGAATGCAAATTGTCGTTGTCGAGTAATTTTTGTACAGTTTTTAACCAAATAAACCAAATAAAAGTTATATTATATGCATACTAGTCCCATATTCTCATTTGAGTTATTGTATCGTCACTAGTCAGTTAGTGGCTTGAGTTTTCTCCCCGTATCATCATTATATTTAAACGATCGTGTGCGCGATCGGTTTAACAATCCAGTATCCCTCAATTACTTTATTTGATTACGTCGTGTACACGGAAATTCGTAATTTAGTTGACGCCATTTTATGGCTCCAGTCATAAATTCAATTTATATCAAATTATTAACTTTTAAATTATTAAATTTTAAGATTATCGATATTACATCGTTGTTATCACCGGAAATTTAATGAAAATGGCGTACAGTACCCCTTTAAGTGTCATTTACATACTAGTATATGCAGGTAATTATGGGATATAATAATTACAAGTGAACAAAACGGTAATGTGTCCTGGCCCCTCTTCACATCTATTTAAATAATATTTTTATACTTTTCAGAAGACTATCCAAGGAAGGTTATATTTTTGTTTCTTTCAATAAATGTTATTGAAACTTTATTTCATGTCTACTTATTTACTTATTGATGGTTGTCAACAACACTGAAACAAATAATTTGACAATTAAAATAATGATTTGACAAAAGTATATTTAAAAATCAATTTAGTATACAAATACTGATACAAATTTCAGGTTTTATTAACGATTTTCCCCATCAGTCCTCGCAGTGAAAAAATCTAGCTTCCCGCCATCACGAAGGATAACTCTAAAATTATTCACGAGTGGGCTAAAACCATGCCTCGTATTCCCCATTTATCGTTTCTTTTACGAATGGAAGATAACCAAATGCACACATACGCGACTGTACCTCGGCGTATCATTTTTATGCGAAGTTTTTGATGCGTCCGAACCTGAACCAACTTTGTCCGAACCTGAACCAACTTTGTCCGAACCTGAACGAAAATTGTGTCTGAACCTGAACAAAATCATCGCGAATGTTGTGAATCCGAACCTGAACATTTTGAAATTTTCAAAGGTCGTTTTTCGGAGTCAGACAATAAAAATATCGCCGGTTTTGCATTCCGAAGATGTGTGGTGACCTAATATACCCACAACAATACATCAATTTGCGGATGCATGAGCCCAGGGCCAGAAAAATACGAAAAAGCGAACATTTCGCCGCCTCGATAAAATTTCGAAAAATTATGACTACTTGACACGCCAAATACAACAATTCACATACCTGTCATGCGAAAGGCGTGTTACGTATGTGTTGGGCAAACAAATTCCTACATAACTGTTTCAAGGTGTATCATCGAAAGATGTCGTTGATTGCTGCTTGGAGACAATATATACATTTACCGTTTATCTGCTTTCGTGGGCGCCGCCATCTTGGAATGTCCGAACCTAAACGGGTATCCGACAGTGAGTATTGTCAGAAGAATTTCTCCGCTCTTCTGGATAAAGAGGAATAACTCTATCCAGGCAGTGTTACGAGGCGCTGGGGCATCAGAATGTTCAATCATATTTCGTTCTTCCAATGAGCCTGTTTTAGCATTAAAGTCACCTAATAGACATACATATTCATTACTATAGTATTTATCGACCAGTTGGTTTTCAATTTCATCGAACATTTTGATATCGTATCGGAATAAGGACTAGATTCAGGTGGAATATAAACCACCCCGTAAATCACATCTTGTGTAGTTTTTAAACAATTTTTTAGACATTTTAAACCACAATATAAATTTTGAGTTGGCTTCTATTACTTCAATATACAAAGCAATTTCGGATTTCACCATGAGACATATACCTCCAGATACCACATTTGATGAAGATTCTCGATTATGCATATACACAACAGTCTTAGATTCCGTTAGTGCAATTATGACATAGCCTGTGATATATTCTCAAAATTCTGGACATCTTAATTTGTTTTAAACCCACAAACATTAAAACAGAAAATCTTTAAAGGCCCACTTAATTTTCGAGTCGCCGATTATTTTTTTTATAGTGACTTGATATGATTTTAATAACAATTATGCCATAAAATATGATTAAAATACTATAATTCATCACTGTTTGAAACATCGGGGTCTCAGAAGATGCCCACAGAGAAATAGAAAACTGCTGAAGACTTCCCCCCTCTGGCACACAGAATGCAACATAATTCAAACTTTTTCAATGGAAGGGGAAGAACTCTATCTTTAATATATAGTTATTCCCCCTGCATTGAAAATAATACTGATTGTTACTTCAATATTATGACAAAACGCGTTGGCAACTCAACATATCCAGTTTATTACACCCGATAATACAATGTTTTGGAGCTTCCTCTTTCAAATGGTATATAATATGGCATATATTTTATATAATGTAATCACGAACATGACAATTGGAACTTTTTCCCTATTCCTTATTTTCAAAAATGTCGCTTTCCGGCCGATTTGACATCATGGGTGGGTGGCCCGCCCCAAATACCACCCCCCCCCCCCCCCCCCCCCCCAGCAGAGAGCTATATTTTCAATAGTTGGAAATTTCATACCTGCCACAACGAAATTTCACACCAACAACAGGTTGAAAATGTTCTTGTAGTTTGATTATAAAACAATTTATTGGGGGGAATTTATTGTTTTTCGACCAATATTTGCATATGTTCCTATTTTTGGTCAAAAATTTTGACAGAAATGGTCATCAGTTGGAAATTTTCCAACCTTAGGGGGGTGACAGGTTGGAAATTTCCAACACTTGGAAAGCTTGTGTCCTGGTCCCTCCCCCGTGGCCAGTCAAAAACTTCTAGTTAATTTAAGAAAACAATATTGTCATACAATTGGTCAACATTGTCATTGGAATTGTCATCAGTTGGAAATTTTCCAACCTAAGTGGGGGTGTAGGGTTTGAAATTTCCAACAGTAGGAAGGCTTGAGGCTAGTCTAGATGTTTGGATTTTGCGATTTTCTTGTTCAGATTTCAAAATTTTCGCACACCATGGTCGGCCCAGTGTGTCATTGTCCCATCCACATGGCCAATACAAAACTGCTAATTAGTTTAGCAAAACAATATTTTACTACATTTGGTCAAACTTGTAGACATAAATGGTCATCAGTTGAAGAATTTTCCAACCTGAGGGGGAGCATGAGGTTTGAAATTTCCAACACTAGGAAAGCTTCAGTTGAGGCCAGTCTAGATGCTAGGATTTGCGATTTTCTTGTATAGTTTTAAATTTGTTCTCACACCGGGCCAAACAACCATGGTCGGCCCGGTGTTTCCTGGTCTGTTGTCGGTAGCTGTGTGCATTTGTCTGGAATTAGATCACTAGTTGTTTGTTTTGGGGCAATTTTCAGGTTAAAATATCTTAATGTTCTCATACTGGGAAAATAGAAGCATGGCTTATGAATATATAGGAAATTAGGCCTGAGCATGAGGTACAAGGGGGGGGGGGGTGCATATGGAATTATGCAAAAAGTTGTGTTGGTGTGATTCCGACTCAAGGGGGGGGGGGGGGTGCAAATGGAATTATGCAAAAAGTTGTGTTGGTGTGATTCCGAATCAAGGGGGGGGGGGTGGGTTCACCACATCTGTCCTATACTAGAGTCTCTCCTGGAGATGATGACACACGCTGTCTTTTCAGTTGCTGTTTTCTGTTCACTGACGGTCAGATCCTGATCGTTCTCCCCATCAGGAATACTATGCTCCATCATGATTTCAACAGATTGGACTGTAGATTGTGTTAGTAATTTTGGAGGAGGAGGTGGTGGTGGTTATGGAGGGTTATTAGGGTCACAATCTTCACATTTTTACTATAACTTAATATTTTAATTCTTATATTTTAAATCTAACTTAATATTTTAATTCTTATATTTTAAATCTAACTTAATAATTTTATTTTAATATTTTAAATCTACTACAAAAAGGTCTAATGTTGGAATTAAAATATTATATTTAAAAAGTTGGAATTCAAATGAGCATAAAACTGATCTCAGAATTGGGTCCGTGAAGATTCGGCGGAGGGAAGATTCGGCTGGTTTTATCGGCCGAATCTTCCTAGGTTTATACCAATATATTGGGACGGGAGATTATACAGAGTCGTCATTCTGATGCTGATATGATATCAGTGAGAACTATTCGATATTTGTTTAGATAAGTTTGCTGAGGGCATTTCAGTTAGGACTGATCAGTTGTTTGTTTTACCGCATCAGATCTAACGACTTTTAGACTATATAGTTGAATGAAATTGACTTCACCATATCACTTTGGGGTGAAGGAGAAGATCACTCGATCTTTTCGACCATCCCGGGCGCTTTGCGCCCATCTACTCTACTCAGTCACCATATCACATCTTCATCATGCCTTCGTACAACCTCCGTCAAAATCAGCTCATAGACTACCCGTGTATTAAGTTCGAACAAACAACCACATAGAAGGTAAATATATTTTTCATGTCAATAAAAAAGTAATAAACGCTCTTTATTAATAATAAGTAATAAACGCTCTTTATAATTTTAATAAACAACTCATTATTCACAACAAATGGTTAATAACACATATAATAAAAAATATATAAATAATAAACAATTCGTTCTTCATTTCAGCATGGCACCGAAGGATTAACAGCAAGTCTGGCCAACGCCTATCATTCTACAAGCTGGTGTCAATTCTTCAACTTGAAGCAGCCCATGTCGAAATTGTCGTTGCAGCCATAAGAAGATAACAAGACAAGACTATTAGTTGATTTTGTATGTTTCAAATAAAGAATGCCGGTTATAAATGTATTTTAAATTGTTTTGTTTGTATTTCTGTTACACCTTATGTTATCAGCTTGTGTAAATATGTTTCATCCATTCTAATACATGTAAGTCTAATAAAATCTGTCATTACTAAAAATGAGTTAATCAAGACCCTATAATTAGTTGTTATTGTTACAACAAAGAATAAGTGCGCACACAAGCTTAGTCCCACATAAGCTGTAATCCCCCATATATGGCACGAAACGTGAGCATCAAAAACTATATATCCATTTGCCGTACCTTGGCTTATCACTGGTACGGCTGTTACACGCCCAATCTAGCGGCCGGGTTCACGTCAGCCCTATACTTTTTTTTATCCAAGTCAGCCCAATAATTCGCATTATCTGAATCATCATGATCAGTTCAGTAAGTTCTAATTTATCGAAACTAGCCATTTAGAAGTTTTTAAATGTGTTTTGATTGTATTTACTACTAATATTACGGTGGTCGCACATGGACTATGTTCGACTGCTGTCACTCGAACAGACACGAGATTGCGGAAATCTCACCTGCGAAGATCGCACTATCGATTTCGGACTCAGTCGTTTCCAAAAGTGTGATGTTCATTCTCAAAATTTAACTATTGCGCATTTGTCTACCCGTATTAAAACACAATAGGCCTGCACTTCTGTAACAATTATAACGAAAGGGGTCGCTGCGATCGGACGGAGGGACATGACAATCTGCGGGATGGGATGGAATATGGAATAGAACGACAATCTGCGGAACAGAATTTCAAATTGCGTGTAACGGCCGATATATCGAGGAATACAGCACGTAGAGGGCTATCCACACATATTAACCCCGCCACTGACCGGACACCAGACGTTGCATTATTTGGTCGACAACTGACCTAACATGAAATTGTCGAAATCAAGGCCGTGGGACAGCTGTAGAAATGCGTTTTTACAGCGATAACGATATGCACACAAGCATAGATATGGCATGAAATGTGAGCAGAAAAAAACTGCCATGCACTAACCAGACTTGGTATTAAAATGAAGTTTATCATCTATTGCACAGCAAGTGACCGATTAACCCACCCTTGCGAAGTTGCCATGAAACACGAAAAACTGCGTTCGACGTCAATGTTTAGAATTTAGATTTCTCGATGATTACGCTAGCAAACAAGTGTTATGTACCAAAATGACACAGTGGAATAATGCGCATTCGTTTTTAGCTACAGTATGGCTGTTTTAGTACGAATAATGTAATGGAGAACTCGCAAACACGCGCCGATGAAAACAGCTAAAAATAGACTCGATGTTTACAATAACAGGATCGATTTCAGTTGATATATTCAATATAATGTGGCGTATAGTATATCAAAATGTAGGATTAGACACAGGGAATGTAATTTTGTCCAAATGGGTCCAACACGCAGAAAGAGCGCTACTTTTTCTCGTAATAAATAGAATGGCCGACTGAAGCCGTTTTATCGTTCCTACTGAGCCTGTTCTTAGCAGCACTTCGTCAACAAAATACGAATATACACCATGTATCAGAAGACGTATCAAATGTGATTTTTCAGGGCTTTTCGCTCTTCATTTGTTATAATTCGCACTTATTTTTTATTTCAGTTGTGACTAAAATGCCGGAAGCCGGTGTCCGGCGATTACAAGCCAAGTTACAAAACTGGCTGGGAACTCCTCTCCTCACGTCGTAGAAAACACAAACTATGCCAATTTTTTAAAATGATACGCGGAACTGCCCCAATCAATCTTAAGAAACTATGTACGACCAATCCAGGCAAATAATTCCAGATATAACTTCAGATTTGAACATATAAGACTACCCTCGAATATTAACTATGACTACTCATAATTGGATTCGTTCTTACCATCTGCAATTACGGAATGGAACAAACTACCGGAAACTACAAAGAGCAGCAGTACAATCGAAGACTTCAACGAGAGGCCGATCACGATCGGCAGATGTTAACCCATCCCTTGGCGATAAAAATTTAATATGATCGGATAAATGAGAGTTTTGGTGTTGAATTATAGAGTATACTGTTATGTACTATTATAGACAAATGTACATAACACAAATTATTGGAATTTATGGGTCACTAGCATTTATATAAGAGAATGCACTGGTACAGGATCTGTAATGCAAAACCACCACAGCCAGCAAGCCCATGGGTTAAATGTGTAGGTCTGACCTGGACATGGAATACTTGGGTTAAGAGAGTCCAATTTAAGTTTACAATAATAATGTGTCCTAGTATACAGATAAGCAACCTCACCACTGACCCATTAATATCAATTATATAGCAGAGCTGTTCAAAATTCACAGGAAATGTTTATGTTGAACACTGACCTCTATTAAACCAATAACAATTATAATGATATCAGACCATCTGAAGATATAACTCTGCAGCAGAGATGTCTACTGTTAATAGCATGTGATGTTTATTGTTGAATCTTTATTTTAAATTAGATACCATAGCCTTCTTTATCAGATTATTTTCACATTGGCATAAGAGACATCAGAAAATAATATAGCCTTATCAATAGCTAAGTAGTCCAAAGGCAATTGGTGAATTGGATTTAATGTTGCTCCAAACAGATTTACCAGTACATAACGCAAGATTTTGGACCGATTTAATCAAATTTGGTGTGGTGATTCGGGGTACCCTTGGCAGAGTTGTAATGGTGTTAGTTTAAAAAAAATTAAAGGTCCACATTGGAAATCTTTTTATCAACTTTTATCATAACCATCAATATCTAAATGAAAACAAACGACAATGTCAATGACATTTTTTTTGTTATTATTATAAAAGTAAATTTTTTTTTTCAATTTTTTTTCTTCGAAAAAGGGTCATAACTCCTTTAAAATTAATCGGATCAAACCCATATTCGAACTCGATCTGTATTTTGGGCTGAGAAACTCACATACCAAATTTGGTTTCGATCGGATAAAAAATGTTTGAGTTATCGCATTACTCGTAAAGTGTCTACGGACAGACGGACGGACAGACAGACAGACGGACGAACGACTAGTGGTCAATCCGGGCAACGACACTATGTTTACCATACTATGGTATGGGTAAACATAAAAAGGAACTGAACAGTGACAATATACGTCCACCTGCCTATTTTTATCATAGTAAATCCCGTAAATCTCATATCCTCCATACCTGGTTAAGACTGAATTGTAGCCACCTGAGTGGTGACCTGACAGATAATCATGTAAAATATTTCCCCTTCTGTTTATGTGGGGAACTTGAGACAACTTACCACAATCTCTTTGAATGTACTTTCTATCAAGAGCCCAGAAGAGAACTATACGACTCCCTACCCAATGTTGCCCTATCTGAAAACACTCTATTGCGGGGATCAAGGGAGCTTAGCCTTCGCGAAAATAAACAAATATTTAATGCAGTTCAGACCTATATCATGAGAACAAAAAGATTTCCATGATTCTATCACCTGTACGGACAATGATTTGTTTTTGATTCTGGTCGAGTTAAGCGACCGTGTGATATTCCCAGCTATACATGTCTAATTACTTACTGACCAAAGCAACATATTAATAACTGCGCTTGACCCCCCTCCCATGGCGCCTGACACAAATAATAGTATAGACAGAGCATCATTATTATTATTATTACGCAAAAACTCAACTCAATTATTGAACACTCCTCATCACTACCCCCTCTCCCAGCATCTCATCCCCTTTATCTCTATCTCTCTATCGTCCTCTCTATTTCTTTCTCCTTCACAATATATCTCCTTGCTTCTCACGACAACAACATTATACTATAATTATGATAGCTTCATTCCTTCCCGTCTGACCCCCTCTACACTTAATGAAGAGCAGGCGCGTAACAAAAGGGGAGCAAACTTAATAAAAGCCCTTGGGCTTGTTGTTTAATCCCCTTTCCAATCATCCCATTATATATATATTATTCTGTCTTATAATGTAAAATATTTGTCAAATGTTTAAATATGTTATTTTTGATTGGAATAAAATATGTTTACATCAAGTTACAAAATAGAACTGGGTTGAACGCATGAATATGTCAATGGTGAGACTGTTCGAAAGAATATTCAAATAAAATTGTGTTTACAGAGCTTATATTTACATACACCTAATATCGCTTCCGATTCCCCATAGCGTTACTGTAGACACGCCCCCTGAGTCAATGTGTTCATAAACATATGAACGTAATGTGGCATCACTTTCGATGTCGTTCATAGGTTTATGAACATATTGATCCCGGAAATCACCGGGGATTGTCGGACATGAACGACTGCTTGACTATTCAGCACGTCCGGATTTGGCAAGCAATTTGTTTTGCTCTACAATCAGTACAAGTAAAACAAGACATTTCGTCATATATGTGTATAATTCACTGTACAATTGCGTTTTTCCGCTCTCTGTCAACGGATTCTCACAATGTTTGGATTTCTAAAAAGCGAGGATTCGAACTGTCCGAACTGAACTCCGTGCGTTCATTTAAAATGAATAAGTATAGTTTGAAAGACAGACAATCCTAGTTGATAATGAATTTAAGTATATAAATATAAATAATAAACGGCAGATCCAACGTGGTCATGGGTTTTGACCGCGATACAAATTCAGCAAACTCTGGGGTTCATGCAGTTTGCTGATTTTTTTTCTCGCGGTCAAAATCCCATGACCACATTGAAACCGCCGTTCATTTCTTATAAAAACTTATGTGTCCGCCGGTCATACGCGGTGGAGGTTCTCATATTATCTGCCGGTCATATGCGGGGGAGGTTCTCATATGAACATATTATCTGCCGGTCATACGCAGGGGAGGTTCTCATATGAACATATTATCTGCCTGTCATACGTGGTGGAGGTTCTCATATTATCCACGGTCATCTGTGGGGGAGGTTCTCATATTATCCTCCGGTAATACAGGGGAGGTTCTCATATGCACATATTATTTGCTGGTCATATGCGGTGGAGGTTCATATTATTCACCGGTCATACGCGGGTGAGGTTCCCATATGAGAAGCTCCCCCGCGTATGACCGGTGGATAATATGAGAATCTCCCCCACATATGAGAATCTCCCTCATGTATGACCGGTGAATAATATGAACGCAGTGGAGGTTCTCATATGAACATACTATCCACCATTCCACCGGTCATACGCGGTGGAGGTTCATATTATCTGCCGGTCATACACGAGGGAGGTTCTCACATTATCCACCAGTCATACGCGGGGGAGGTTCTCATACGAGAACATCACCCGTGTTTGACTGGCGTATAATATGAGAACCTCCCTCGCGTTTGACCGGCGAATAATATGAACCTCCACCGCGTATGACCAGCGGATAATATGAACCTCCACCGCGTATGACCGGTTTTTATATGAGAACCTTCCCCCATATGACCGGAGGATATATGAGAACCTCCCCTGCAGATGACTGCGGATAATATGAGAACCTCCACCTCGTATGAACGGCGGATAATATGTTCATATGAGAACCTCCCCTGCGTATGACCGGCAGATAATATGTTCATATGAGAACCTCCCCTGCGTATGACCGGCACATATGACACATAAGCTTTTAAGTCTATAAACACTATTTGTTTGAATATTCTCACCATTGACATATTCAAGCGTTCAACCCAGTTAATCTATTTTGTAACTTAGTTGGCTTGTAATCGCCGGATACCGGCATCTGGGCTTTTAGTCACAACTGAAATAAAAAATAAGTGCGAATTATAACAAATGAAGAGCGCAAATCCCTTAAAAAATCACATTTGATACGTCTTCTGATACATGGTGTATATTCGTATTTTGTGGATGAAGTGCTGCTAAAAACAGGCTTAGTTGGAACGATAAAATGGCTTCAGTCGGCCATTCTCTTGTTCACGAGAAAAAGTAGTGCTCTTTCTTGGAGCGAATTTCTACAACAATTTCACTGCGTAGTGGACCTATTTGGACAAAATTACATTCCCTGTGTCTAATCCTACATTTCGATATACTATACGCCACATTATATTGAATATGAGCTGAAATCGATCCTATAATTGTAAACATCGAGTCTATTTTTAGCTGTTTTCATCGGCGCATGTTTGCCGTTACAGTATTCGTATTAAACAGCCATATTGTAGCTAAAAACGAATGCACAATATTCCACTGCGTCATTTGGTGCCTAACACTTGTTGTTTGCTAGCGTATTCATCGAAAAATCTAAATTCTAAACATTGATGTCGAACGCAGTTTTTCGTGTATCGTGGCACCTTCGCATGGGTGGGTTAATCTGTCTCTATGTGTGCATAAATCGCAGCTTCGTCAGGCTTCGTTCGAAGTAATAGATTTTTGTTGTGCAATAGATGATAAATAAACTTCATTTTAATACCAAGTTTGCTCGTGGGCATAGCGTTATCGCTGTAAAAATACATTTCTACAGCTGTTCTACGGCCTTGATTTCGACAATTTTATGTTAGGTCAGTTGTCGATCGAATAATGCAACTTCTGCTGTCCGGTCAGTGGCGAGGTTAATATGTGTGGATAGTACGAATGTGTGCCTTTCGTTAGATACCAAACTTAGCCCTCTACGTGCTGTATTCCTCGAGATATCGGCCGTTCCACGCAATTTGAAATTCTGTTCCGCAGATTGTCATTCTATTCCATCCCATCCCGCAGATTGTCATTCTATTCCATTTCCATCCCATCCCGCAGATTGTCATGTCCTGCTGTTCGATCGCAGCGACGCCTTTCGTTATAATTGTTACAGAAGTGCAGGCGCGTTATTAGGATCACAATTACAACTTCTAGTTTTATGTTTGTTTTAATTTTTGCCTTTCAATTCTGAGATCCTTTTTATGCTCATTTCAATTTCAACTTTTTAAATATAATATTTTAATTCCAACATTAGACCTTTTACCTTTTTGTAGTAGATTTAAAATATTAAAATAAAACTATTAAGTTAGAATTAAAATATAAGAATTAAAATGTTAAGTTAGAATGTACATATAATGTAAATAGAATGTAAATAGAATGTAAATAGAATGTAAATAGAATTAAAATATAAGAATTAAAATGTTAAGTTAGAATTAAAATGTAAAGTTAGAATTAAAATATAAGAATTAAAATGGTAAGTTAGAATTAAAATTTTAAGTAAGAATTAAAATATTAAGTTAGAATTAAAATATAAGAATTAAAATGTTAAGTTAGAATTAAAATGTGAAGTTAGGATTGTGACCCTAATAACCCTCCATAGGTGGTGGAGAATGTGGTTTCCTTGAGTTAGAAATTGAGGTCCTTCAAGTTGTTTGGAAGCTCAGTGTTTCCTCTGTTGGGCTATATAGTCTATTATCTATATAGAGTCTATTTTTACCCTGTGGTGTTTTCTCCTCGCGTCATTTATGACGAGGTATAGCTTTCTACGGCGATTTTCTATCTCTTCTCTTCAACAGTAACTCAGGAGAGCACGACAAAGTCACGCTATTTATTCATTTTCGATTTCCGTGTTTGGTGATTCCGTCACGGATTTCGTCAAAGAAGTTGTTCTAAAATAGCACTTGAGGGTTTATAATAAAATTTGAGCCATTTTCTAACTAAAGTTTATCATTTCATTCACATAAACATTGCCATGATGTCGTATTTTACTATAATACGCTGTTGTGCCGTGACGGAATCACATACATATTAACGTGACGGAATCACAATTTAACAAAATATTGTCCATCTACCAAATGGTACGATAAATGACATGCCATTCCTCACAAATAAGCGAATACAAATATAACTTCGATAAAAATTAGATAACACGAATTTAAAAAAGTCTTCTTTTTTTTTTCATTAAAAAGTACACACCAGGAATTGAACCCTGGCCACCAGCGTGACAGTCAAAAACGAAACCCACACGGCTATCGTGTTTTATTTTATAGCGCCCTCTATGTTTCAGCGCGGCCTGTTCAAACTATATATAGATCTTATAAGTATTTTTCATGACTGTTATATGATACTAGGGGATTGCCCGTCAAAATGACGGGTATATAAATGTTCTTTGTTACTTTCTGGTCACCACGGCCATGAACACATCATTTCTATATTAGCAATGGATTGGTCATACTTCTCTTTCACCGGAGGCGGCATGGGAACATTTTATTGAACTAAAACTGTATTTTTTATCCCCACCCTACCCCACATATATGCATGCACATTTGGAATGCAACAAAATCAACATGTTATTACGTACGCTCGCGCAACAGTATGGCGATCAGTCAGATTCGTAGATTGGTGTCACCCTACCGATTTCACTCCATGACATACTTAAATTTTATGAATTGACTTCAAATTAATTTGAGAATGTTTGTCTGCAATGAATTTGATTGCGTTGAAGTTTGTTCATAAGGTAAGATGAAAATTTGTTTCAAATTAACAAGAACATTAAGATGATATTTCTTAAGATCAATCATTCGCTTGCATATATAGATTCATAGATTCAAATTGAATTTTAACGCTAAGAACAATTGTTTATTAACATGAAAATTAAAGTATTGCGGTGAAGTAGAAGTGTATATCAGGAAACACTACAGACTGTTCAGCGAAATGATGAGGGAGTTCCAAATTTATTACAATTGGTGGAAGTGAGATACATGTATACAATATAAATATTTCACAGTCCACCCGTATATATCGTCGTCATCCTTTGCTATATCGCATGTGCACGATTTGTCAACTATACAATAAACTTTCTTGACAAAATCACACGACTGTAAATAAGAGAAAATGTTCGAAACTGTCCATTTCTAAAAAAAAATATATTGGCACGGGACGTCGTCTCCGTGCATTATACGTTTTAGAAATTGACATTCTCCTAAACTCACGGACATCTGAATATATCTGTCGTAGCATTTAGATTTATGGTTTTAATGAGTTTTTTTGTTATGATCTCTTGAGTTTGTAGGTGATGGGTAGGCGAGTCTAGCATGCAATTCTTTATCTGATCTCAGCTATGTCTATGACTATTTTGGGCCATTAATTGTATGTCGAACAAAATCAAAAGGTTTAACCACACTGTTGAAAGTTCTGTCTAAAGAATAAGTCATAGCCGTTATACACTGGTAGATCACGATGCCATGAGTTCACACTTCATATACCACTCGAGGGAATCAACTTCATTCTTACAAACGCTGGGAAAATGAATATATCTATCTTACAATAATATTTCCATGTAATTTAAGCATTTTGAACTCGGTGTAGTTTTACCATATTTTAATGTGATTCCGTCACGCCTGTTGTGTGATTCCGTCACGGCGAACAAACTGAGTTTATAGCTAGTAGTATTGTCAATTCTCCAATAATGATAACACTATCATTGCCATCAAGCCGCACCGGAGTCCACCAGCCATCAAGCCGCGCCGAAGTCAACATCGAGTCGACGTCAGCGTTTATTGGTATACATGCTTACAAGTTAAGGGACGGGCAGTCTTCACATATATTAGTGTGGTCGTTGAAGCAGAATTTGGGGATCAACCCGGAATAAATTGGATACAAGCTGATTTTGGTGTTATTCGACGCGGAAAAGCCTCAAGAACAACATATCCAAAATCCGCAAAAATCCGCTGTGGGGAAACTTTGTTATCCAAGATGGCGTCCAACATGGTTGTCTATACTACATCAGTTCTCGAAACAAGTCAACAAATATATTGTGGCATCGGAATTACGCCGTTATACCAGTTTGTGTTAAATTAAAGTATGGGAGCGAATAGAGTGACACGCACAGAAAATCATACAATTGTGGCCATGAAATGGCTGTCAAAATGGCCACAACTGCAAGCAATACAACAAATAAAGCAACATATTGGATAACCACATAGGAGTGAAAATATGTATTGATAATATACAAGTCGGTTGTTGAATATCTTTAAAGGTACACACATCATTAAACAGATCCATCTGAAGGATTTATCGGCCACTGCACCGCAAATCAAAACCCAATGATTTGCGTCTTTAAAGTTTGGGTGTTCTGCTTATCCAACATCCAATTGTCGGGGCAAAAAATAATAATATCGGACATGCAACACACGAACTAATGTTTCGCCTCACAGTTCATGGTAGTTTCATTCGGCATGATGATTAATTATTGAATGTAACGCCGAAATTTAAGTGCACACTCTAGCGGTCTAAATGTTAATTATATTTCCGGAATTGTCAACACTCCCGGTGATATTAAACAATACATATTTGTAGCAATGCTTATAATACATTCATATAGCTTATTATACTGTAAAGAAACACTCATATCTTCAATAGATTAGCACCGCGTCTCACCAGATCAAAGAGACGGTACAACACACATTGTATGTAAGACTAATTTTCATGCTGCTAACAAACCGTGTTCTTAGTTGACAATTTTGTTCAACTTACTTCAATCACAACTTTACAACTGGAATATGCAGCTACGCAATGCACACTATTAGTTTTCAATATATTTCTGTTTTAAAATATCTTACAATTACCACCCATATAATCATGCTAAATATCGAGTGATCACCGTTTAAGATGTTATTTCAACGTTGAACATTCACGCAATAGTATTAATTGTGGTTCTGTGTGCAGCAGCTATGTGTAACATTAGGGAGAAGGTGTTAACGTGGTGACGCGGTTGAAGAAAACGTAGTAAGTTTCGCACAGATGTGGCCTTGGTGAATTAAACCAAATATAATTTCCAGGTATAAACAGTCTTTGTCGAAGAATATGTAGACAATTTTGGTCAAGTTTAGAATTTATTGACGATAATCTATGGTACTCCTTCGTATTTTAATAAATTTAGTTCATGGTATACCACCATGCATTCTTGAGATAAAAGCGAAATATTCGTGTTTTATCACTTGATCTGAGGCAACTATGACTACTATTTTGAGACACGGACAATAGAATATTCGCATTTTACCCAGTACTATATGAATATCTTTCATACTGTTTTATATCAGTTAATTTTTAAAGGTTTCATGCCGTAGATATCAAAATAAATGATGATCGGTCACTTTCGTGAGACTGCTCGGAGTACACATTTTTCTGCTTCTAGAAAAAGGTCTTAGTCAATACATCTCTGCTAAATCCCATTTAGCTGTTTAATTACACATATTACACGATTCAAGATAAGCAGTACAGAAAAAACTGCGTTATGTTTCCGTTTCTGGGCATACAAAAGTCAAGATTTAACCGTTTCATAAGACCCTGGTTTCGCTTGCTCTCTCGTGACATACATCAGAGATAATTCGTACATCTCTAATCAAAAGTTTCTCTTATACTCTGCAATCATTCTTCCTCGCATAATTCGAGAGTTTGTTCACTCGTATAGGACTAGCTCTTCAATTTTGCACAACATGTAAATTTCATTTGATTTTGTCCATTTTGGTGGCCATTTTGGGAAATACATTCTACAGATATGGCTTACGACAAAGCATTGTTTGTATATATTTCAATTTATTACGCATTTGGCATTAATTGGAGCACCTATCGCAGAAATTCAGTAATTTGTGATAACAACAGACATTATGGACGCCATGTTGGATCCTGAATTTTCCCATGAGCGGATTTTTGATATGTTGTAAAATCCAAGATGGCTGCTGGCGGCCATGTTTTTCGGTCGAACGACCCCAAAATGACTCGTTCCCATCTACATGTCATTGTTAACATCCATGACAAATTTCATGAAGTTCCGACCAAAGCTACGACCTGTAGCCCGCGCCAAAAGATTTAGTCATGCAAAGAGTAAAATCCAAGATGGCTGCTGGTGGCCATGTTTTTTGGACGAACAACCCCAAAATCACTCGTTCCCATCTACATGTCAATATTAACATCCATGACAAATTTCATGATGATCAGACGAACAGTACGACCTGTAGCCCGCGCCATTGGATTGAATTTTGAAATCCAAGATGGCCACCAGCAGCCATGTTCTTTTGCCGAATGACCCCAAAATGACTCGTTCCCATCTACATGTCAATGTCAACATTCATCACAAATTTCATAAACATCAGACCAAAGGTACGACCTGTAGCCAGCGCCAAAGGATTTAGTCATGCAAAGAGTAAAATCCAAGATGGCTGATGGCGGCCATGTTTTTCAGGCCGAACGACCCCAAAATGACTCGTTCGCATCTACATCTCATTGTTAAAATCCATGACAAATTTCATGAAGTTCCAACCAAAGCTACGACCTGTAGCCCGCACCAAAGGATTTAGTCATGCAAAGAGTAAAATCCAAGATGGCTGCTGGCGGCCATGTTTTTTGGCTGAACGACCCCAAAATCACTCGTTCCCATCTACATGTCAATATTAACATCCTTGACAAATTTCATGATGATCAGACGAACAGCACGACCTGTAGCCCGCGCCAAGGGATTGAATTTTGAAATCCAAGATGGCCGCCAACAGCCATGTGGCGGGCTAACCTGCTAGTATACTATATATGTACTAATGTTTTGTCCATGTGTGTGCCCACATGTAGAATGACTCCGATAATAAAGAACAATCATAAAACCAACCATCCCCAGATATAATCCGCATATTATATCCCTTTGCGACAGTCAGTCAGTCATTGCATACATAGCCCATTATCGTTAGATCTATATACATGTAGAAAACGGTATCTAACGCTTGGAATATCCTGCATGCATATTTATTTTCCTACTGTATAATATATACCGGTAAATGGACGAACTACAGGGGGCAGGAATCTTTTATTTATAGATAATTATATAATTCTTGGTAATTCTTGGTAATTCTTGGGAAAGGGACACAGCTTCTAAAAATGGTAGCTTCAGGATTAAAATAAAAATATGATTCAATATTTGTCATCATCCATCACTCCCAAAGAGGATACTCTGCGCGTAGAAACAAACCCCGCCCCGATTGGACATATAATTCCAGAGATATTCGGACCCTCGGACCATTTTACCCTCAGACTATTGAACCATTTGGACTATCGAACCATCAATTAAAAGCTGGCCTATGTCCAGAAACTGTGATCGAACCCTCGCAGTGCAAGCATCGTCCGAACCCATCAAACCCTAGCTGGCTACATCCAAGCTATCAACAGTTGAAGGTAAACCAATTGTATTGCCGGCAGAATTACGAAATATTCATCAATATATTAGGCCTAACCAATTTCAACAATCTTTTATTTTCTCTGATCTTCGATTAATAATTAAAAAAAGTTGTAATATCGGAAAAAAATAACCGGTAATTAACTTACAGGAAATATCAACCAAATTTTCCGAAATCTCTACCGATTTCTCCGGTAGTAATTACTGAAAATAAACACCACATTAATGGAATGTAATTGATTTTTTCACTTTCGGTAAGATTTCAGAATATTGTAAAAATAGGTAAAATATCGGAAAAAATGGGAAATTACCAAATTAATTATGCTGTTTACATCCATTACTTGGGATAACTGACAAATCACAAAACACCATCTTGTCTATAATAGTTCTGTGGTGAAACAACCCGAGGCTTGGTCTTGTCAGAGAATAGTATGAATTTCAATAAATTGTCCTTGGAATCAGTACAAGGTTCAGATTTCGATCACAGCATTCTCATTTTTTTGAAATTACATGATAGTAGTCATAAAAAGAGATTTTAATACCAAGCAAGCAGTCATGAAATCTTTATCTTTATTTTAGCTTTTCTTGTGTGCACTGGTTTCATCTTTAAGCTATGAGAATCTGTTGGCTCATTTTATATGATAATATGAGACAAGAAACACAACAGATAAGAATGAGGTTCTTCATCTTTTATCAGTTGAAACAATTTGAAGAAAAAAATAGTGAGTCAAATATAGAGGAATTACCACTGAAAGGAGAATATGGAAGGATCAAGCCAACACCATTTACTCCAGTGTCTCTCCATTCAACACATGTGTGAAGAATTACTTAAAGATTGCTGATATAGAATGTAACACATCACAGAAACAAGGCTTTATCCAGTAACAGGAGTGTAAGAATCCATTATTCCTCAAACCCAACAGACAAAACTTATCACAGCACAAGGGTCAAATTTGAAAATGACCATGCAGCATTTCCAGCCTGACAGCATTCTCGCAACCATGCCACTGCTTGTGCTGAGCTGGAAAGTGCACTGGAATGATATGATATCCGAATCAGAATCCATAGCAGAATGATTACTAACATATCAGCTTAGAGTATTATACTAGCATCAGAATGCATACAAACTTTGCAGCAGTTTATGTCTTGCTGATGAACATTTGTCTAGAACATGATTTGGTCTGAAATTGAAATATAATAAATGAGTTAATATTTTCTTCTCATGCCCAAAAGGCACTGCATGTTATGGTCATATTTTGCTGGAGAATACAGAACATAATGGATAATATGGTTAGTGATATCCAGACAAGCCCCCTCCCTTAACTGACACATTTATGAATGTTTTTATAAAATTCAATCATAGGCATTCGTCTCTTTAATGAGAGAGTTTTCAATGTTCTTGTCTCCAAATTAGGAATCTCATTTTAAAACAAGAGAATCGCTCAGGTGTGGCAAAATACGCCCGTGGTAATTACAACAATGGGCCACAACTCAGGTGAAAATTGGCAGACAGAACCCAAATTAGAACTTGACCTGTATTTTCTGTTATTAAATTCACATACCAAATTTCTGCTGGCATTTCATTCAATTCAGATGAACTAAAGTTATCATCCGGAAATGAAAATTAAGTGCAAATTCCAACAAAAATGACTACGTTACTCTGGTAAAAATTGGCGGGCGGAACAGGGGCGGAACCCAAATTCGAACATGACCTGTATTTTGTGCTAGTAAACTCACATACCAAATTTAATTCCATTCAATTCAGACTCATTAAAGTTATCATCTGTAAATGAAAATTAAGTGCAAATTCCAACAAAGAAGGCAGTGCGGTAACTGCTAAAAATTTGAGGGCGGAACCTAAATTCGAACGTGACCTGTATTTTGTGCTAGTAAACCCACTGATGTTATCATCCCAAATGAAAAAAGCAAATGGACGGACAGACAGACCAATAAGGCCAAACAAATTTTTATTAGCTGTTATAATAATTGTATTAATTGTGTATATTAACCTTGTTTCCCCATTGTGAGTTGATACTTAGCAAATTTGTTGGAAGTTCTGATTAAAAAGCTATTTTCCTCACTTATTCTACCCATACTTTTTATGCACACATATATATTTTTAGTCGGAACTTCTCCAAAAATTGTGATGAGTGAACCATATATCTGTTTAAATTAGTAAATATGATGCCATATTGTAAAGAATAATAAGACCGAAGTTTGTTTTAGACATGGACACATCATGTCAGAGTACATCTTATATCCTCAAATTGTGTCGTGAGAAAACAAACATGTGCAACATTAACTTTACTCAGGGTTTCCGCTAGGGGTCGGGGGAATGGGTCCGGTAGCTGCTATGGGGGAAACCAGTAAATAATTAAATATATGAAGACCGATTTATCTGTAATTTCGCCATTTACCGTACTGGCCGGTGTATATATAAGTCGCAACTTTCTAACCCAATTTCCCTTATTAAAAACTTCCTGCAACTTATGGATCGGTATGTCTGTCATGAGGGGCATTTTTCATCAGGATTTTGAGAAACAGACGGTGATCACAAGTAAGCAACAAAAATGCCCCCGCAAACTAAATCTAAAAAGATGATAAATCCGATATAAAAAAAAAAAATAAACAAACCCATTCTCACTGTGTCTGTGTGTCTTTATTTTATTCCCTGTCTCACACATTTATATCAAATTATATGTATTAGTATCTGATAATTCAACTGCAAAAGAGCAGCAAAACATTGGGCATCCTTGACTAATAATTGTGGACACGTGCATGATATTCAATGACTGCGGTATAATAGTTTTGATTATCTCTATTATTGTGACACAGTTAACTGCACGTGTCTGCAAATTTCTACTGGATGACGTCACATCGGAATGATTATCTAAGCCAGCCTGGAACGAGCATTATAGACAAACTCTTACTATGAATGAGGGCATGCATGGTCAGCGTGTTATTCTTTAATGGGGCATTAACGCGAAGCCGCGAACTTGTGTATGTTGCACAAAGATTCTTTTATGATGATCGCCATTAGCCCAAGCGTTTTCATGCTTCAGTTCGTGACAATAAGCCAAGTCGCAATTTTATATTACTATAAATGATACAATATTTGTGTGTTTCCTCATGCCTCAAACTATACACATGTTTTATACAATTTGGAATAATGATGAATAAATTAGTCCAAATGCCTTGTCAATATTCATGTCAAGATAATAAATGAGGCAGTTTTTATGATCCACGTTCCCATACTCTGAAGTAAATTGAACCAATGATATCTCCCTTGATAGGGAATTCCCCACCAATCACGTGGGGGAATCCCGTGGAACTATTTGTGGGGTGTCACTATTTATGGTTTGTTCATGCTGTTATTTTTTTTCTGAAGATGGACTGTGTCGATTCCATTTGGTCATTATTAATGAAAATAAGGTTAAATATCATATATAGCCTGCCGAGACAGACAAGACTGAATAAGTTTTTAAAAACGTCATTTATTTGTGTATGAGCGGGATTTCATGGCAAAGGTCGGCAGGGGGAATGGGTCCGGGCAACGGACCCCCAGCCGGCCTGGCGGAAACCCTGCTTTACTTCATGTGTGGTTTGATATCACACACTTCAGAGCCACTTTCCTGGGACTGGGCTCTCTTGGTGTTGTTCGGAGGAAATTTCTCCATTCAAAATACCCTTTACAAGTAGAAGTAGTGTATAATCAGAGTTTGCATTTACTGGCACAATGCACCAGTCCCTCAGCGTTTTGTTATGGTGTATTATTTGCAAAGAAACAAGCAAGATTGGATGCCCCAATTACCATGTTTAAAAACAGCCAGTATGATGTATTTTGGGAAAATGACCTTTTTTTGGGTTTGTAAATTTTTTTTTTTTAAACAGGGAAGCGGAACAATAATTCTAAACAGAAACATTAGATAATCAACAACTGTATTTTTGTTAGTTTCAGCAGACTATCATCACTATATGTTCATATTGGTATAAGAATTTATATCATGGCAGCTGTCAGTTGTATATAAAAGGCCGCTCGGCCACAGTGTCCCCCGAACCGGTGGCTTCATTTGGAGCAGAGGCTTTGTAGAAGTATACTATATGGATAAGACACTTGTGCATTGTCTCATTACTGACATGCATACAAATAACCAAATCTTAAAAAAACTCTTAAAGTCAAAATATAACCTCAAATTGGCACAAAATTAAGAAAATTACAAGAAAAATTGAATTTTATAAGTCGAAAAGTCCATAACTCTGAGAAAAATCATCGGATCAAACTCAAATTCGAACTTGACCTGTATCTTGATATGACTGATCCACATAAAAACTGTATTTGCAATTAAAGGATCCAAACTTGAGATATCATCCGGAAACCGAAAAAGTGAGAAATTTTCTAAGTAACAAGTCGATAAAGGGCCACAACTCTGGCAAAAATGGGCGGAGCATACCCATATTCAAACTTGACCTGTACATAGGGCTGATAAACTCACATACCAAATTTGGTTCAGATATGATAACACAAACTGAAGTTATCATCCGGAAACCAGAAAATTACAAGATTCTAAGTAAAAAAAGGGCCATAATTCTTGCAAAAATGGGCGGAGCAAACCCATATTCGAACTTGACCTGTATTTTGGTCTGATAAACTCACCTATGAAATATGCTCTTGATCTAATAAACGAAACTAAAGTTATCATCCGGAAACCATTTTCGGACGGACGGATACACGGACGGACGGACCCCGGCTATTTTAATAGTCCCCCGAATTTTTTTTTGCGGGGGACAAAAAGCAGCAAATTTAGAAACTACTCCAGGTCAAGAAATGGTCCGGTATATTAAACTCCACATTCCAAAAATTTTACTTTACCAGTACCATAGTATTGCGAAATTTAAAAATGAAAATCGAACAAACAGATGGTGGTGGTTTGATCTCTTTATTAATAAAGCTTAAGGAGAGTTTGAAAGTAGAGTATGTTCATGTTTCCTAATTTCACTGTAGTCAATATCAGCACACAATTGCCACTCGGTGATATGTCAGTAAAAATGATCTACGCGGCTATTTTTTTTCTCAATGCGGCGAGGCCTGAGAAACAAAAAACTTTTTTTTGGCCTAACATAATACGTCGCTTTTCCTAAACGGGCGGGTGTATAAACGAGAGGCCGATCACGATCGGCAGATGTTTAACCCATCCCTTGGCGATAATTAATTGCTATGATCAGAACCATAATCTAGAGTTTTGATGTTGAATTATAGAGTATGCTGTACTAAAGTAGTATAGACAAATGTACATAATAACACAAATTATTTGAATTTATGGATCAAAAGAGAAGGGTTAATATAACATCAAATCTATAGCCTGTCACCACTTCCATATTGTATTAAAAGCAGTTCTATTTCTGTTGTTGCAATTTGCAATGTCAGATATCAAAATAATATAGTTATATAATATTAAATGGAAAAGGTTAAATGACATGGAATGGGTAAATGAGGTTAATATTTTATAAATCGATCAACTGATCAGTACCAAAAATGATAGGGTGTGAGAGGTGCTTTATCAAAAACCTGGAAATGAAAAATTAGAATGATTTATAAACAAGTTCAATCTAAAAAAAATTATAATTTTTTTTCTTTCTTTTTTTCATTTTTTTCTAAAGGCCATGTACAAAATTTGGTACCGATTGGATAGAAATACGTTTGAGTTATTGCACCATGTGTAAAGTTTCTACAGACAGCAGACAATTTACAATCGATGAGTGGTGAAATCCGGATGTCAACACTATGTGTACCATACAATGTATAAGTACACATAAAAATATCTGTAATTTTTCTCAACAGCATCAGTTTGCCCTACCAACATCATAGCAATTCAGCAGCCCCACAAACATAATAGCAAATTAGCAAGACAACTTGACAACAGGTCGTTTATATGATGGAATCAGATACCTAGGAGCACAATATATATTGAAAATGGGGCTAATAGTGTCTGCTAGCCTTAACCTGTCATAGTTGATAAATGAGCATCAAAATACATGGGAGTGTTTAACAGGTGGTATCTGATATCACTAGCCTCCTGGGAGACCTTGCTCATATAACATGTGGATTTTTAGAAATTTTACTTGTCCTGGGTAGGTTATGTTACACCCAGTGTACAAAGCATTGTTGGGATCACTCAGACCTTTATAAAGATAGCAGATGTAAGAACTGGATATATAATTGAAAGTGTCAATAAACTTTTTTTTATTTAATTTCTTTTTATTACAAAAGTAAAAAAAAATTAAAGGGACACATTGGGAACCTTTTTATCATAATCATCAATATCTAAATGAAAACAAATGAAAGTGTCAATGACTTTTTTTTTTAATAAAACTATTTTTTTATTATTATAAAAGTTAAAACAAAAATTTTAATAAGTGAGAAACACATATACATAATTTGGTTCCGATCGGATAGAAAATGTTTGAGTTATCGTATTACTCGTAATGTGTCTATGGACAGACAGACAGACAGGCGGACAGACGGACGAACGACGAGTGGTCAATCCGGACAACGACACTATGTTTACCATACTATGGTATGGGTAAACATAAAAAGGAATTTTTTTTATTTTTAACTTGTAAATCCAGCTGGTAAATCACTAAATGTTCATTAAAAAGACATTATTTCAATAAATTACCAATCATGTTATGCCTAAATTTTCCAGCTTTCTTGATACTGTGAAAAGCCGAGGGGAAAGAGATCTGGCAGATGTATCCAGCACTACTTAATTATGTCTTTGATACAATATTATATCATGCATATTATGTCCAAACATCAGTTTAAAATTGTGAGGGAATTTTAACTAATAAAATCAATGACAGCGTGGTATCTCGTTCTTGCCTAGACAAGCAAACAAGAATAGAAACTGCTCGAGATAATTCTTAAGTTGAAAAGAACAAAACTCACAAACTGATGAAACACTGCAAAATATCACGGGTTTCTTTTGTAATGTATGTCTGTTTTACGATATGTGACAACACCAGCAATGGTCCAGAAATATCACTTGGTGCTTCGTATTTTTTATCTTCACCCTGAAAACAAAAAATAAAGTAAACTGCGACCACAATCCCACTTCATGCTTTAAAAAAAATATAATTTCTAATACATGTAATGGTAAACAATCATTTCTTCTATTCGGTTATTCGGATTGGTAAATAGTTGTCGATATATAGTAGTCAGTTGACATGAATAAGTACATCTAAAAGTCGTGGGTAGAACACTGTTTTGTTGAGTCTTGGAAGGGATATTCACTTTTTTTTATCATAAACATGATATTTAGTATAGAAGACACTTAGACTGAAATATCTGTCCGCATGTTTCAGGAATGTATAAGAGCTATCCGGTTTTCCGGTGTGATGTCATTTTTGGTATAAAATTGAAATGTCGGTGAGTTTAGCTTTCTCGTTTATCATTCCTTGAGAATGATTTTCTGATGTGCAGGGTCAAGGGGGGGGGGGGAGGCCCTATGAGTTCAGTGTATAAGTGTCTTCTATAGTAAATATCACTTTTACAATAGAAAAGTGAATATTCACAACAGTGGCATGTTACTCATGCACTCACTGAACTATCTGGTATCTGAAAGGTGGATACTACACATACTTCATGCCCTAATATTCATTCTTGTCTACATGCAGTGAGGAGTAATCTCATCATATGCCATAACTATCGTCATTTTTATCCAGTGAGCAATGGATCAAGATGAGATATCAGTAAACTGAGGTGATAATGATATGAATAACCTATTTTGACCCCTCCTTCTTGGTTTGGACCTTTTAAGATATATTTTGGTCCATCCTTTAAAAGATTTTGTGTTTCCCCTCTCCTGACCCACATTTTTGGGGTTGGGTTGGTGGGTAGGTAACATTCATTTTTTTTTATATATATTACCTAATGTGGAAAAGCACTAATTCTTTTAGCAATAGGGTGTTATTTGGTAATGATCCTGTGGTAACCGTATTGTTTAATTGGATTACATTTTAACTTTTAGGAATGTTTTTCCTGATAGATCGTAAAAACAGTGACAGACCCAATGGGACTATTAAGTATACCCCCACCAGTGTTTTTAAAACACTAAGATGTTTCAAATGTCAGTAAACATTAAGTTAAAATAATAAAATAACAGATTCCCATTGCAGGTGCACAACTAAATGATGATGAGGATGAAAGAAATGGAGGTTCTTTAACCCTTTGAGTGCCAGGTCGATTTTTGTATCAACCCATATACCCTGTGCCAATGCATTCTCTTATATATGCGAGTCGACCATAGGTCGCCTCGCATATATAAGAGAATGCATTGGCCTAACATTTTTTTTTTATACAATTTTAATAATTTATTCTTATATTCTTTAAGACTTATTTTGTAGGTTTAGGGCCGATAAGATCGGCCCCTGGCACTCAAAGGGTTAAGGGACCTTGTCAAAACTAAAACGGTAATACCACCAGTATTACCTCTAGAGGCGGTATTACCGCCGGTAATACCAGCGGTAAAATAATGCCAAAATCAGTAATTTTATCGGTAATTTTACTTGTAATTTTACCGGTAATTTCATCGGTAATGTTACCGGTAATTTCACCGGTAATGTTTACCGGTAATGTTTACCGGTAATTTCATCGGTAATTTTACCGGTAATTTCATCGGTAATTTTATCGGTAATTTCACCGGTAATGTTATCGGTAATTTGTCGTGAATTCTGTTGTGAATTCTACCGGTAAAGAATCGTGACGTCAATGTGGGACCGCACTTTTTTCTGATCATGGCAAACATACGTAAACAAGTCCACGTGTTTCTCATTTGTTTTGTTATTATAACGGCGACTTATATTACAAATCTACCATTTTCAAATTTAGAAACGCTATTGATGCACTGAACTGAGTAATAATGTAATATCATGGAGTTGTACTAGGACTATAGGCCATTTTGGACGCTGTTTTGAGAATTTTCCGATGGATTTTGTGATTTGGATTTTTTCGATTCTCTGGACGTTGTTGAACTTGACGTTTCACAATTGACAGATCATTTTGAAAGTCAGATTTATGTTTTAGTTAAATGTTCATCTACCAAAAGTAGAAACTATTGGACTGTAATATGCCTAGAACAGTTGTCTGCAGTTTTCCCCACACATTCTTGGTGGAAAAAATTCTAAAACTACAATGCAATGAGAAGTAAATCACCTATTTTCGATGTTTTCTCCGATGGTAATCCCACGTGGTCCGTTTTCAACACTGCTAGCAAGGAGCTGATGAAATATTCGAAATTGATGATTATTTATTTAATAAATACTTTTTTAATCATTTCGCTTGTTGCTTGTATATATTCTCCAAAATCAGTTCGACAAGTCTGGGTGAACCACTGATATATCTATAATAGCCCAATTGAGTTAAATAGATTGATCGGTCTTCCTGCCCCTACCAAAATTTAGCTACACTAATGTTTTTAGTTAAACTAGATATTAGCTAATAATTGTACTAAAAATACACTAAACTGTTAGCTATAATTTAGCTATACTAGATAATAGCTAAGAATTACACTAAAACCTAGCTAAAACTTCAGTTAATATCTAGTGTAGCTAGAACTTAGCTAATAATATATGCTAGAACTTAGCTAACATATTAGTTAGTTTTTAGCTTATGGAATTTTTGGCCCCAAGGATGTTCCAATATGCTAGAAGTTAGCTAATTCAACATTGAAAATATAATTCTGTGCTAGAATTTGGCTAATTTGACACAGACAAATTTTACGAAAACTGGACCTAGCTGAAAATTAGCTAATCCAACTTAGAATTGAGATACATATAGTGAACTTAACTAGAATCTAGCTAATTTAACACAAACAAATTACAATAAAATTCCACCTAGCTAGAAGTTAGCTAATCTAACTTATTCACCAATAGCCGGTCTGCATCTGCAAACATGGTCATTCTCACTTCTCTGTACTCACAGTGAAGTGAGAATTAAGTTTACATCATTGTGTAGATGGTGGGGGTGATGGGTGGGTGGGTGTCGAGTTGAGGCGTTTCTATAGAATTTGGGGCGAGTCACCCACCCATGCAGTCAAATCGGCCAAAATCCTTACTGTTCTCGAAAATGGTCCATACCCCATTTTCACCCCCCTCGGGTGGTGATCCCTGGGGGTGATGGGGGGGGGGGGGTGTCAGTGTGTTTATATGGGCTATTTGGGGCAGAACACTCACCCATATGCCATAAAATCGGCCAATATCATTACTGTTCTCAAAAATGGTCCATACCCCAGTCCATACCCCATTTTCACCCCCTCAGGGTGGTACTCCCCGGGGGTGATGGGTGGGGTGGTTTGTTTCTAGGGGGTATTTGGGGCGGGCTACCCACCCATCCCATCAAATCGGCCAAAAGAGACATTTTCGAGAATAAGGAATGGGAAATAAGTTCCAAATGACATGTTTGTTTTAAAATGTTGGGGAACGCTGCCCACCCTTTTACAACATGTGTAGGTAGGTACACTTATAAAGATTTGTCTACACTTATGCCACATTTATTGGACTTTGGTAGTTTCGATATGTTCAGGTTTTCTGCTCACAGATTCACACTCATATATTAAGCTTTGTCCTCTGACATGTGGCTTACTATTAAATATGAACTTTTTCAATTATGAAATTATTTCGTTTTCGGTTATTTTAATTTTAATATGGTAATAAACTAAAATAGCTAGAGGTGTGACTGTCCCAATGGGACTAAGGATACCCACCCCCCCCCCGTGTTTTTAAAATACTAAGATGTTTCACATGTCAGTAATCATTTAGTTAAAATAATAACATAACAGTTTCCATTGTAGGTGCACAACAATAGCACTAATCTTAAACCTATTGACCGAATAAATGTAGGAATAAAAGTTCAGACAAAATTATGCATGTTGCGAAAGTGTTCTAAGTCGAAAAAGGGGAATAACTCCACAAAAAAAAAGACATCATATTCACAGGTGCACAGGTTCCCATGGTACTTAATATCAGTGCCAAGTTTAAAAAGAATTCACTTCAAAATGTAGAAATAAAAGCTGAAACAAAATTATGCATGTTGCAAACAAATTTCTAAGTTGAAAAAGGGGGATATCTCCACCAAAATAGTCGGACAGACGTCATAATTGCAGGTGCACAGGTTCCCATGGTACTAAATATCTGTGCCAAGTTTAAAAAGAATTCACCTAAAAATGTAGGACTAAAAGCTCGGACAAAATTATACATGTTTAATATAATTTAAGTCGAAAAAGTCGAAAAAGGGGAGATAACTCCACCAAAAAAAGTCCGACAGATGTCATAATCGCAGGTGAACAGGTTCCCATGGTGGTTGATGTCTGTGCCAAGTTTCACGGAAATTGATAGAAAAACGACTGAGAAAAACTCCGGACAAATTTGTGTCCACGGACGACAGACAAGCTGACTCCAGTATACCCCCTTTAACTGCGTTGCGTATCAAAGCATCAATGATTGTGTTTCCAACCAGACCTGCATGGTGAGCTATACAGAACGGATGTTTGCTCATAGAGACGTTTGAAACACCCGTAGATATCATATTCCACCATGCAGTATACAACACATTGGAACTTTTTAAAGTTTTGACAGGGAAACTTCAAGTTATAAAGTCGAAAAATAACGCAGGGGATATTATACGTCACGGTCTCAGTTCCTGGCTTAATAATGTATACTTCATTAATTGTAGGTGAAGGTCCCAACTGAAAAACATGCAATTTCGAGTGGGACCTTCACCTATTATTAAGGAACAGCTATATAACTAAGAAATATATTCCCCGTGTTACTTTTTCGACTTGATCCCTGTCAAAACTTCAAAAAGTTCCCAGGTTTTGTACTGTTGGAAAATGATCTCTATGGCCGTTAGCCAGAGTAGAGATTCATGGCATGATCTAGGTCGATTTCTGAAATGATCCGGGGCCCGTCGAGAAAAAGACGAGCAAAAAACAAAAACAAACACTGAACAAAAGTTACAAAACCAAACAAAGCCAAAGGGGGGACTCTTGCATGAGAAACTCTTTTATTTCTTTTCATGTTCACTGTCATTGAATCATACAATGAGGGGGGCAAAGGAATTTAAGGAATGGTCATTTTAGTAAAGGACATTTTGTCGGACACTCTGAAAAGGACCGGGATACGAAAGAGTGAATGTCTTATCGTCGTAGGTGAACGCTCTCCGTTGCACGACATGTAACATGGTGGTTAAAGGTACTCAATCCGATAAAACTCATCTCAATTACTATTTCAATGGCTTCGGGGGTCAAAAATATTTGATTCCAGTCGAGGAAGTCACCCATCAAAGCTCAGATTTGTTAGAAATCGATTTTAGAAATCTATTATTTTTCATTATCGGGAATTCTTTCTGGCCCAGTACGTAGTCAAAATTGCGTGATTATTACCACTTGATTTTAGAGTTATCCATCCTTGTCTGTTTGAATAGAGTTTTGGTGTAATCATCTCGAGCAGGTTTCAAAATTGACGGCAATTATTAGTACTCATCTCGAGAAATTAACAAATTTCAAAAATCAATATCTAATAACTCTGAGCTTTGTTTGATGGGTTCCTCGACTCGAATCAAATATTTTTTACCCCCAAAGCCAAAGAAATAGTAATATAGGACCCTCTGATCGGATTGTTGTTGTTGGAATCTGTTGAGATGGGGACCCTCTTTACGGATTGAGTACCTTTAATTATAATCCCAACACGCAGAAATAATTTTAGATAGCCAGGTAGGGCTATGTTTATTCTATATTCTCTGAGCATGTGGTGTGAAAAATTCCAAATAAAACTATTTTTAGCAGGTGTTTTCTGACAGCAAAACTTCAACATGCATGCATTAATGCAGTTAACGCAATTAAACTGCATGAGTTAACGCAATTAAATTGTGACCACATGTTCCCGTCTATTTTTTTGTCACACAAAATCAATACAATCACTATGAGTATAGTTACAAATTGTTTTTAACATTCTCGGAGAGTTATATGTACCTGATATTTGTTTAAAATTTCACGCAAAAACTATCAAAAATAATAAAGTTTAACTTTAGCCCTATATGCCTATATATATGCGTGTTGTCGACCGATGCATCATTCTCGCTAGCGTATTCTCGCTATCGTAAAAATGGTCCATCAAACATGAATTCCAGCGTGACGGAATCACCATGCAATCACAGAGCTTTTTTCAACTTGTACCCGACCGTATGTGGTTCATATATAGGCCTACCAATGATATTTCGCCTACTATTTTTTTTAGAATGATGGAGCAAAGTGATATAATTACGAAATACATAATGGAAGTTGATACTCATTTAAAGAATGCATCGGTATAAACAAAAGTTCGGCCGTGACGGAATCACACGAAAAGTTCCCTTGTGTCGAGGGTATAGGCCGGCCTACCCTTCATTATCAAGATAACCGTTGACTCTGTGAATTGTTACACATAACATACTTCCATTGGCTCTTTACAAAAGGGGTTAAGATTTCCCCTGACAAACAACATATTTATATTGTATAAATGTATAATGAAGTGTAGATATTTAAATACCAGATGGTGAGCGTGACGGAATCACCGTGCGATTTTTTTAGGTATAGTTTTTTGTTTGTGTAACAAGTGCAGACATTTTCATAAAATCATAAAACTTGGCACATGTGTATGTTAGGTCCCTCGTATTATTTTCAGATATGGTGGCAATCACGAAAATACTTGCCATGGCAACGGTTGCTATGCGACGGTTTTTACCTTCGAAACGGGTTGGTGGTAGGGGTTAGGCCTAAACCGTAATTTTACCAAAATATATGTGCAAAAGGGGGATAGGCCTACATATGGTAATTGAGGCAGATTGTGATATATGGGAAATGTGACAAAAATATCATTTCCACACATGCCTCATTATTAACCTAGAATGACCCTTGAGCTGCTTGAAAATGATATTTGGCAAAATATGAAAATATGCGTTGACTGCGAATGCGCGCATCATTGATCCCCCAGTCACACAATAGGCCTATCTGGTGTTTAAGAGATTGTATAGTGTGGGCAATGACCATTCCAAAATATATTCATTGGATAGTAATAATGAAATACAGAAGAAGCAACAACATTCTCCAATGACATTCTTATGATGCAAATTATAGGCCTACCCATGCTCGGTCTCCAAATGGCTGCTTTTCCGTGGAATTCATGCAAATGGAACGTTGTTGGGACCCACGGTCAACCCTCGCATCTAATTTGTTTTCCGTTTTCGGCAGTTTTTTCCGACCATTTTTGAACACCCACCCCCTTTTAACACAGAAACAAAGATTTGTTGGTCCCATCGATCACCCACCCACCCCGCCGCATAGGCCTAGCTACGTGCGGAAGAAATCCCCCCTGCAATAATGACTTTAGTAATACTTCTGTAGAATTATGTCAAGTTCAGTTCTATAATTATGCATCATTACATTTTTTATGAAAATTGTTGTTTATATACAGCTGGTTTATATGAAAATTCCCAAGGCTTCAGTGCTGTTGAGTTATTGAATAACACTAATCAGCTATTCAAACCCTCCCGTCTGCGTAAAACAAAATAGAATAAGTCTTCTGTCAGCTAGTAGGCCTGCATATCTTTTATTACAGGTGTGTATATTTGATTAGCTTGGTTTGATATAATTAAGATAATTTAAAAGACAGTCTTTGTTTAAAAAATTGTCGTTACGAAATTTATGTTTGAATTTACCTTGGACTGATAGCTGGGACCGACACCTATCTGCAACAAAATACAATACGATAACTGCCTGCAGTCGGTCAATAGCAGTTAGCATTACATTATTTCTTTTATTCTCAGTTATTTATTATTAATTAAGGTGTTTAAGCCAATTAAACAGCAAAAAACAGTCAAAAGACATGCAGGAAAAAACATTTTGAGTTGCGGAAAAAAATTGTTTGTTGGTCCTATCGACCATCCACCCCGACATACGTTCCCGGACAAAATCCCCCCCCCCATCTCTGCAAATTACGCGCCTGCTCTGATGTCATAATGTCTAAATCCGGCGAGAATCTAGAACTAAGCATACGATTGGCTAAAAGCCAATACGTGAATGTGTGCGCATGCGCAGATTAATTCCGGTCAAATTATCGGCTGCTTTTTACACGATTCAAGATTCATCATTTTACGAAAATAATGGCGAGGAAAGCCAAAACAATTAAACAGGAAAAAAAAGGAACTATACACGCTAGAGATATACCATGATACTATTGATAGGAGGCAGAATTCGGCGAATAGACGAAGTTTACGAACGTTTCTCCCGGTGACATTGACTGAGAAATTGAATGAATGTCATTCACTGTCATGATTGTCGACAACTGTTCCGTGTTCGTCAACACTACTGACTACAACTGTCAAGTTGAACTCACGGTGGAACTCACACTATGGACGCATAATGGTTGCATATAAAGTATAAGTGATGGACACGTGCGCTAAAACTAAAAGCCTAAATTCAGATCACCAACCGGTTGACTGATTCAGTCAATTGACTCAATTAGTCTAGTTCCGGGGAAACTCGAAAGATTTACACTCTTTTGAGTTTCGGCTTGGGTGTGTACATTTTCTATCTGAGGCTCATACCGTTTCTATTTACAGGCGATAAATGACTCCTGGCGCCAGATTCTGCTTGGTTCTCTTCTTATGGTGACAATAAAGACAAGATTCCACCAAAAGGTCCGAAATCCACACCTTGTTGTGCTAAATAAAAGACATTTGTCATTTGTCAATTTTGCGCAAACACAATTTATTTCCTGGTTACGTTCGTTTGACTTTCTGTTCCAGCATGTCAAATTGTTGTCATGCGCAGTGCCATCGTTCAAATTGCACCGGATATCGGAGATACTATATACCGAGACCAACCAATAACAAACGCTAACTACCGAGAACAAGTCTAAATGTGATAATTAAGTCATAATAATGTTTAATTATAGTGAATGTATCAGTCTTGAGTGGATATTATATCATATTTGACATTTAAAATGACATATTATGGGTATCCGATAACTTGAAACATCATTTAAATTCTTTATTCTCATCACCAATTTAATGCATACACAAATATAATATAATGCATACATAAATAAACATATTTAATGATTTGTCAGGATACCTGAATTATAATGAATAGCCAGGTTTATTAGATATATATATAATATATTTATATATTATATAATATATATTATATTATATATGTTATATATGTTTTTACATATGACATATATATATATATATATATATTATATATATATTATATTATACATATTATATATATATATATATTATATATATATGTATTATATATATATATATATCAACTATATATTTTTGGTTGGGACTTCTGCCTGTATGTGTGTGTGTTAGCTGTGGCCTGGAAAACTGCACAATTCGCCGAAAAGCAGAGGGGAAACAGCCCGGACGAAGTCAGGTCCACCTGCTAGTTATATATATATATATATATACAATATATATATATAATATATATTATATAATATATATTAATTATATAACATGTATATTATATTATATATATATTATAATATAATATATATATGATATATATAATATATATATACTATATATACCATATATAACAAATATGATATAATCTATATTATATAATATATATATTCTATATATATCTAATAAACCTGGCTATTCATAATAATTCATGTTTCCGGGCAAATCATTAAACATGTTTATTTATGTATGCATTATATTATATTTGTGTATGCATTGTGATGAGAATAAAGAATTCAATTGATGTTTCAAGTTATCGGTATACCCATAATATATGTCATTTTAAATGTCAAACATGGTATAATATCCACTTAAGACTGATACATTCACTATAATTAAACATTATTATGACTTAATTATCAAATTTAGACTTGTTCTCGGTAGTTATATCGTTTGTTATTGGTTGGTCTCGGTATATAGTATCTCCGATATCCGGTGCAATTTGAACGATGGCACTGCGCATGACAACAATTTGACATGCTGGAACAGAAAGTCAAACGAACGTAACCAGGAAATAAATTGTGTTTGCGCAAAATTGACAAATGATAAATGTCTTTTATTTAGCACAACAAGGTACGGATTTCGGAACTTTTGGTGGAATCTTGTCTTTATTGTCACCATAAGAAGAGAACCAATCAGAATCTGGCACCAGGAGTCCTTTATCGCCTGTAAATAGAAAAAGGTATGAGCTTCAGACAGGGTCAAATAGTGGCTAATCTGAGTCCAATACATATGTATATCATGTATTTGACTCAACTGGGTCTACAATTAGTCAATATAATGAATTTATAACTCAATTTCATGGATCATCATCACACCCATAGGCAATGCCGCATAGACGTTATTCATAGGCGAATATTATCACAAGAAGTTAACCACATGTGTTCTTCAGTGAACTTCAAGTGACTACTGGAAAACAACATCAATTTGATTTTGAGTCTACTCTGAGTCTGTCTAAGGGAACGGGAAGATTCAGCGCAGGGAAGTTTCGGCCATGTATTTTTCGGCGGAGGGAAGATTCGGCCAGTCGTTTGATCTGATAACTAATTAGTGTAGGGATTACGGCTTGGGGAAGCTTGTGTGCACACTTATTCTTTGTTGTAACAATAACAACTAATTTATAGTCTATATAGAGCGATTATACTCTTGACTCGAGTGCCTAATAAACATACATGTACGATTATTAAAATCGAGGTAAAATTCCCACCTGTATGATCATTATTTGGTCCTGTACGTTTATTAAATTATTAACCAAAAGAAATAATTCACCAATCTTAAATTGTGTTATTCATAGATAAATGAACTCTGATTGTTGACAGTGATCAGCACGACACTGTAGATTCACAGACCTGGCTATCCATCGAAACTATTTCTGTCACATGGCATCAGTAAACCAGTCAGATGGTGCGTTTTGTTGGGATGTACATGTATGGTACTAATATTTCCAGTCTGTACGTTTTATATTCCGCCCAGTAGGCTGTACTATTTTTCAGTTACGCAACATTTTCCAACCTGTACTATTATTCCACCTTGTACTTTTATTAGGCACTCAAGAGTTAAGCAACAGGTATTATCAAAGTCTGTCAAAGAAATACATTTCCCTTGTTATTTTTTTCGTCTTTATAAGGTTCTGTCAGAACTTTAAAAAGTTCCCGCCTTCCCGGGTTTGTACTGGTGGAATATGATGTCTACGGGAGTTTAATAGACAGAGTAAAGATTCATGGCATGATCAATCAATTTCACTGATTGATCTCTCGAATGTTGCATTCATTGTTTGCATTTTGCAAAGCGAATTTCAATTTCAATCTGACATCCACTTGTGACTTGGGACTGGCAGAGTGCTTGTATTACGGGACAAAACTAATTCTGTTGGAGGGAGAGAGACGATACGATACATGCAGTGTGCAATTGGAATTTGGATCTCGGAGACAATCACGTGACAATCAATGTGACATCAGAAGAAAAAAAATGGAATCGGTAATATATAGACTCATAGTCATACAAAGTTCAAATTTTTCCCACTAGTCTCGGCTAGTCTCAGGGCTAAACATCCCCATGTGTGCAGCAGCTTCATCAAAAAACTTTCAGAGCATATCAACAAAGTTGAACACTTTAAATTACAATACAACAGTTTATCCCCTCTGTAGAATTGTAAGCCTTCTTAGGCACCATTGTTCTTCTAGGGCCATACCACGCCGTATCCCGGTGTTCTTGTTCGATATATGTTAACTAAACAGGAAACACTTATTTCGTATTACCCCGCAAAAATTGTCGTCGCCATATAGAGAAGACAGATTTTACACGGGTCATAACAATCTCATATGCCCCCGTGTAAAAGTGATATTACCCCCGCAAAAATTGTCGTCGCTATATAGAGAAGACAGATTTTACAAGGTCATAACAATCTCGTATGCCCCGTGTAAAACTTATATTACCCCGCAAAAATTGTCGCCGCTATATAGAGAAGACAGATTTTACAAGGTCATAACAATCTCGTATGCCCCGTGTAAAACTGATATTACCCCCGCAAAAATTGTCGTCGCTATATAGAGAAGACAGATTTAACAAGGTCATAACAATCTCGTATGCCCCGTGTAAAACTGATATTACCCCGCAAAAATTGTCGTCGCTATATAGAGAAGACAGATTTTACACGGGTCATAACAATCTCGTATGCCCCGTGTAAAAGTGATATTACCCCGCAAAAATTGTCGTCGCTATATAGAGAAGACAGATTTTACACGGGTCATAACAATCTCGTATGCCCCGTGTAAAAGTGATATTACCCCGCAAAAATTGTCGTCGCTATATAGAGAAGACAGATTTTACAAGGTCATAACAATCTCGTATGCCCCGTGTAAAACTTATATTACCCCCGCAAAAATTGTCGTCGCTATATAGAGAAGACAGATTTTACAAGGTCATAACAATCTCGTATGCCCCGTGTAAAAGTGATATTACCCCCGCAAAAATTGTCGTCGCTATATAGAGAAGACAGATTTTACAAGGTCATAACAATCTCGTATGCCCCGTGTTAAAACTTATATTACCCCGCAAAAATTGTCGTCGCTATATAGAGAAGACAGATTTTACAAGGTCATAACAATCTCGTATGCCCCGTGTAAAAACTGATATTACCCCGCAAAAATTGTCGTCGCTATATAGAGAAGACAGATTTTACACGGGTCATAACAATCTCGTATGCCCCGTGTAAAACTGATATTACCCCTCAAAAATTGTTGTGTCGCTATATAGAGAAGACAGATTTTACAAGGTCATAACAATCTCGTATGCCCCATGTAAAATTGATATTACCCCGCAAAACTTGTCGTCGCTATATCAAGAAGACAGATTTTACACGGGTCATAACAATTTCGTATGCCCCGTGTAAAACTGATATTACCCCGCAAAAATTGTCGTCGCTACATAGAGAAGACAGATTTTACACAGGTCATAACAATCTCGTATGCCCCGTGTAAAACTGATATAACCCCCGCAAAAATTGTCGTCGCTATATAGAGAAGACAGATTTTACACGGGTCATGACAATCTCGTATGCCCCGTGTAAAACTGATATTACCCCCGCAAAAATTGTCGTCGCTATATAGAGAAGACAGATTTTACACGGGTCATAACAATCTCGTATGCCCCGTGTAAAACTTATATTACCCCCGCAAAAATTGTCGTCGCTATATAGAGAAGACAGATTTTACACGGGTCATAACAATCTCGTATGCCCCGTGTAAAACTGATATTACCCCCGCAAAAATTGTCGTCGCTATATAGAGAAGACAGATTTTAAACGGGTCATAACAATCTCGTATGCCCCGTGTAAAACTGATATTACCCCGCAAAAAATTGTCGTCGCTATATAGAAAAGACCGATTTTACACGGGTCATAACAATCTCGTATGCCCCGTGTAAAAGTGATATTACCCCCGCAAAAATTGTCGTCGCTATATAGAGAAGACAGATTTTACACGGGTCATAACAATCTCGTATGCCCTGTGTAAAACTTATATTACCCCTCAAAAATTGTCGTCGCTATATAGAGAAGACAGATTTTACATGGGTCATAACAATCTCGTATGCCCCGTGTAAAAGTGTTATTACCCCCGCAAAAATTGTCGTCGCTATATAGAGAAGACAGATTTTACACGGGTCATAACAATCTCGTATGCTCTGTGTAAAACATATATTACCCCCGCAAAAATTGTCGTCGCTATATAGAGAAGACATATTTTACAAGGACATAACAATCTCGTATGACCCGTGTAAAACTGATATTACCCGGCAAAAACTGTCGTCGCTATATAGAGAAGACAGATTTTACACGGGTCATAACAATCTCGTATGCCCTGTGTAAAACTTATATTACCCCTCAAAAATTGTCGTCGCTATATAGAGAAGACATATTTTACAAGGACATAACAATCTCGTATGACCCGTGTAAAACTGATATTACCCGGCAAAAACTGTCGTCGCTATATAGAGAAGACAGATTTTACAAGGTCATAACAATCTCGTATGCCCCTAGTAGAATTTTTATGACCTGGCAAAAGTTTGAAGGTCTAATGTACATCTTTCAAAGCCACGTTGATTCCTGGTGTGATGTTATCTTGCTACTCTTGCTTCATTTATTTACGTTGTCTGACTCATTTACCATTACTATTTTTGAAGTGTATTGCTCTCTTTTATATCTTCTAACATATAGATTCCAAAAGTAAGCGAGGCCAGCAAGTATTTATGGACAAATTGTGGAAACAGCTATATAAATATATTCATCGTATGAGCAGTCTAATCAAATAGAGTTACTGTTCGTTGCTCGTATGTCTGTGGGAATATCTTGTTAATTTTGACCGGGGATAAATACATTACACGGCTTGTTGATGGGGGATACGGTGTGGTATGCCCCGGTCGACTCTTGTATCCCCCTCGGCTATCGCCTCGGGGGATACGAGCATCTACCGGGGCATACCACACCGTATCCCCCATCAACAAGCTGTGTAACTTATAATATACTGTACATGCACTAGTACTAGTACGGTATTGACTAATTTAAAGACATGACCAAAAAGGATAATTAATGATTCGATAGAGTCTTAGAGGTACCATACGGTATATGAATATGTGTTTCTTTAGATGGGACGTGGCTGACAGTGACAGACCATTTCACGGATAGCGAGAATGATGCATTCTGGTTAAATCTGGTATCCAAACATGGACTTCAGCCAGAGTAGAGATTCATGGCATGATCTATAAATAAGGTTCCTTGGCTCAATCAATATATTTAATAAATCTGTGGCCATCTGCCGATTGACTATCTTCAAGCTATTCTCTTCCCTTTAGCCAAGTTTAGGCTTTTAGGTTGAATTTAACTCCTATTATGATGTCCATATAGACCATTTCACGGATAAGTATCCAAACACACACATTTGATTATCTCCCAGATGCAATTACTATTTTATATTTAGAGTGCGTCCATAAAACTAATTATAACTTGTTAAATTATATCCCCAGCAACAAGGGAGAGATGAAGGAACAAAGAATTGCGATATTAAGGACTACCTATATTGTTGAAAAGAGTTCTCATAAAATTACAAAAAAAATAGGTAGCCTTAAACATATTTACAGTGGGTCTGAAAACCTAAAGGGAAGAGAATAGCTTGAAGATAGATTGTCAGCTCATTTGATTTCAATTGGCCACAGATTTATGAAATATATTGATTGAGCCAAAGAACCAAATCTATAGATCATGCCATGAATCTCTTCTCTGGCCGATGCTCGAAGAGATCATATTCCACCAGTACAAAACCCGGGAACTTTTTACAGTTTTAACAGGGAACCTTATAAATATAAAAATAAAGTGGGAAATGTATTTTCTTTGTTAATTTACCGGTACCTGTTGCTTAATTTATTCATAGGTACCCGATGTTCCCAGCTCGAAATTACATTTAACCTTTAAGTAACTTTAAACGTTACCAACTTCCCAGGTTTTGAACTGGTGGAATATGATCTCTACGGGTGTCAGCCAGAGTAGAGATTCATGGCATGATCTAACTAATCTATAGATAATTTATATATTATTAGTAAAAGTATTTTATTAGTTTAAATCATTGATTCCCTTGATTATTGTATTGCCATCTTAGTACGAGTCATTGAATTTTGTACATGGATGCATGCCCATCTACGGTACTAGTACACTTATTATATACCCCGCAATGAAGTTGGGGGGGGGGGGGGGTATACTGGAGTCAGCTTGTCCGTCGGTCTGTCCGTAGACACAAATTTGTCTGGAGTTTTTCTCAGTCGGTTTTTGATCAATTTCCGTGAAACTTGGCACAGACATCAACCACCATGAGAACCTGTGCACCTGTGATTATGACGTCTGTCGGATATTTTTTTGGTGGAGTTATCCCCCTTTTTCGACTTAGAAAATTTTCGCAAAATGTATAATTTTGTCTGAGCTTTTATTCATACATTTTTCGGTCAGTTGTTAAAAAAACTTGACACAGATATTTAATACCACGGGAACCTGTACACCTGCGATTATGACGTCTGTCCGGCATTTTTTGGTGGAGTTATCTCCCTTTTTCAACTTAGAAATGTTTTTTTGCGACATGTCTAATTTTGTCCGAGCTTTTATTCCTACATTTTTAGGTCAATGTTTTTTTAATCTTGGCAGTAATATTTAGTACCATGGGAACCTGTGCATCTGCGATTATGATGTCTGTCAGACTTTTTCTTGTGGAGTTATTCCCCTTTTTTGACTTCGAAATTTTTGCAACATGCATAATTTTGTCCAAGCTTTTATTCCCACATTTTTCAGTCAATACGCTTAAGATTGTTTCAAAATAAATAATTATTTTTGTAACTTATTTGTTGTTATTACTAAATGTCTTGCAACTGCCATTTTACTATGTACTTCTTTTAATTAGGTCCCTTACTTAATTGCACAGGTTGCTACATTGCTAGATTCAAGCTAATATTAGGCTAAATATTAGTTAGATATTAACTAGATTTAGCTAGATGTTAGCTAATGTTATACTAGATACCAGCTAAAATATAGCTAGATTTTAACTAGAATATAGCTAGATTTTAACTAGAATATAGCTAGAAAATATAGCTACCGTAGATGATGGCTGATATATTTAGCTAATATTTAGTTATATTCTAGTTAAAATTTAGCCATTTTAACTGGTTTCTGCAGCTGGCATCCAGACCATACTAAATCTTAGCTAAACATTAGTTAAAAATTAGCTATAGCTAAAAATTAGCTAATTTATGTAACTAAAAAGTAGCTAATTGTTAGCTAGATTATGGCTAAATAGCTCATTTGCATAACTAACTAAAAAGTAGCTAAATCTTAGCTAGATTCTAGCTAAATAACTAATTAGCATAGTTGAAACGGCTAAAAGATAGCTAACGCTCATGGGATTTCATCAAAGGTAATTCATCTTAGCTAATATCTAGCTAATGTCAGCTAATATCTAGTTAAGCTAAATAGTAACTAGGATATTGACTAGACCTTAACT